>PVLA01009058.1:0-80288 GCA_004027455.1 Hydrochoerus hydrochaeris
AGTCCAGGCTGGCCTCACACTTGCAGCAATCCTCCTGCTTCAGCATCTGGAGTGCTGGAATTGTTGGCATGTGAGATCATGCCAGGCTTCTGCATATGTTCTTGAATGTGGTTTTCTTTATCTATCAATATGATTCTATCTGTGTAAAAAGTGTGTCTGTGTGAGTTTTTGTTATTTATGTACTGTATTTGTCAGACAAGGGTATAAAAGGCATCCTAAAATTTTAGTGGCTTATAACAATAACATTTTATTTCTTATTCTGATGAGTCTTGTCTGACTGCAGAGATTAGCTGGGCAAGTAAGAGTTCATTATGTAATTCAAATGTTATATATGTTTATAAATTGTGTAATAAAAATGTTTTAAAATAGAAAGGAGGAGAGAGATTGGAGGTAGTGTATATGGACAAATCTTAGATGTTTTGATGCACATGGGAAAAAAAATACTAGGAATACCTTGTGGTGGAATTAAGGTCTGGAGAAACCTTAAGTCAGAGGAGCTTGGGACCTTGTTGTCACTGAGAATGTATGCAGTTCACTTTGGGGGAGCTCTGGTCCTTACTTTGAGCAATGCTTCCTGGCTCTAGAGGGAAAGATGTATGTTGTTCAGTCTCCAGGAGGAGCTTGTCACCCTGGCTTTCTGATATGACTTGGCTTTTCTAATGGCTGGGGTAGCTCAGGACTTCTTTGTTGCTGAGGATGGCTGTGGTACTTCTCTGGGGAGCTCTGGTCCTTATTTTGAGTGTTGCTTCTTGGCTCCAGTGCAGAACCCTCAGCCTATTGGTACAGATCCTTCATCCTGCTGGCACAGACTTTTAGCTTCCACTGCTGACCTTTGGGCTTTCCCGGCACAGATCTGTGAAACAGACTTGCATGAGACATTATCATGGGCTTTAGGCCTCTTTTTGGACTTGGTGGGGGGGCATTGTCATGGGCTCTAGGTCTTCACTTGGACTCACGCAGGATATTGCCATGGGATCCAGGTCCTCAGCTGGATTCTTTAGGATCTTTAGTTGTGGACAGATTTCATACACTTCTCATTTTGACTCTTTGAGTGACTATTATAAAATAATACTATAAATTATGTGTCCTGTGTTAAATTTTTTTTCTTGCAAACCCCTGATTACAACAGATGTTGATTGATTCTGGGAAAAAAAAACAAAAAAGACACATTAACACCAGATACACTGGTGAATGTTGTACACTCTCAGCACTTGGAAAACTGAGGTGGAAGACTGCTTCAATCCACGCATTCAAGACCAGTCTGGGTAACACAGTGAGATTCTGTTAATCAATCAATCAATCAATCAATCAGAATTAAAGCAGAGACTAAGAAAGAAATTGAGTCATAGTAATCACTGGGCATAGAGCAATATGTTCTACACATCTGCTACTTAGGGTCTCAGAGATGCTTCCAATTCTCAATTCCCTGAAATCAACTACACTTTTATTTTTGGATTTCCCTGAGATTCTTATTTTTCTTATTGCCAAATATATCCTAATGTGTTTACTGTGGTTTTTATTTTTGTTTGTAGCTAGTGCCCTCCCCAAGGTAAACTTTGCCACCTATCAGCTTCTTCATCAAAAAAAAAAAAAAAGCCAGAAGTTACTGTATTTGGTGACACAAAAGAGAATTTGCCACAAGAAATAGACACCAAAAATAACAATGACTTTAACAAGATAGAATTGCATTTTTCTTTTACATACAGCACAGAGGGCAAGTATGGCAGCCCTGTTATCTGAGTTCATCTTGAAACTTTCTACATTGTCTTATTGTCACTTTAGGATGTTGGTTTTCAGCCCTGTGATTAAAGTTAGATTTTTGCCATCATACTTGCCAAGCAATAGGATAGAAGAATGAAGAAAATAAGAATGGGAAGATGAGCTTCCTCTCTTTAAGAGCATAATTCAAAAGTTGCACTTGTCCTTTATGGTCATATGTCATTGGTTAGTCTTATGGCTATGCTTAGACTGGAAAATTTGTCATCATTCTGAGTGGCTATGTGTCCAGCAATAGGAAAGGAGAGACAAGTATTTAAAGACAAGTATTTATTTTTGGCCTCAAGAGTAATAAAGGGATCTTTGAAGTTAACTTTTAGAAAAGTAATGTGCACTTATTTGAATCCCCTAGGAAGTATTAGAAGAGTAGAGCATGTTAGAATCACTGAAAATAGCCTACTCTAGGGAGATAGATTCCCCAGCTTTCTACACTTTGGATAACTTCCCTTAGGAGGATTAGGAAGCAATCATTGCCTAAGGAAAAGGAGCATACTGATACTCTTTATACTGAGTGTTTAGGAGGAAGTGCTGAAAGTCTCTAGGCTATAGGCTCCCTGAGGAACTTGTCCCAGGGCTTTCCATTTCCCTTTGGCTGTGCTATGTATGGGACCCAGAAAGGTTGAGGACTAGGAGGTTCATTTGTGGGAACTGAGCCCAGGCATCCTTGACTGAGTTTAGCACTGAAGGAATGGATTTGTTTTCTCTCTCTCTCAAACAAAAAAAATCTATTTGATAGGAAGGACCTTTCCAAGAAAGGAATATTATATGGTTTGTATTAATCTGCTCAGGAAGCCATAACAAAATACTGTAGACTTAAACAGTAGAAATTTTTTTTTATATAGTCCTGGAGTCAAGAAGTCCAAGATCAAGGTTCCAGCCAATTTGGTTTCTTCCTTACTTGTAGATGGCTGCCTTTTCACCATGTCTTCATTCATCTCAGGAGAAAGAGTGAGTCCTTTGATGTTTCTACTTATGAAGACACTAATCTTTTAGGATTAAGGTCCCATTTTTATGACATTATTTAATTTTACTTCCTTAGAGGCCCTATCTTCAAATATACTTTTTAATTTACAATGGAGTTAGTTCCTGACAAACTCATTATACATTGAAAATGTCATAAATTTACTAGGCATAACCTCGTCTCTAAAATCTACCCACTTGATTTCCCTACAATCTGCCTACTTTTCTTCCAGACTTACTATCATGATCTTAATACTAGTCACCATCACCTCTCTTCCAGCTAATTATAATGTCTTACTAATTTTCATAGGATCCAGAAACAGAGTGGATCCAAAGTTTCTGAGAAAGAGAGGACTCAAGGATCACTCTGATGTTTTGTCCTTAACAACTGAAAAATCATCTTGTTATCCATTTCTTGAGCTGATGAAGACAGGTGTAGAAGTGGGTTTGGGCCAGATCATGTCATACAATCATCTCTGCTGATATGAGCCTGAAAAAGTGAGTGTCTGTGTTAATTTGTTTTATTTTGCTTTTTTTTTTTTTTGGTTTGGTTTTTTTTTGAAACAGTCTTGTTGTGCAGTTCAGGCTGGACTTCAACTCACTTTGTAGCCCAGGCTGGCCTTGAACTACAGATGATCCTTTTGCCTCAGCCTCCCAAGTGTTGGGATTACAGGCATGCACTGCCATGTCTGGTTGTTGCTTTGTTTTTTGAGCTGGAGGTCTTACTGTGTTGCCTAGATTGGCCTTAAATCCTTGGCTCTAGCTATCTTTGTGCCTTAGCCTCCTATCTAGCTTGTACTATAAGCACGTGCCACTTCCTCACTCATGTTCATTTTCTATTTGTATGTAATATAAATTTATTAATACTATAAATGGAGCCACTTATTAAAACACTTTTATCTCAGTTTCTGTGGGTCAGGGGTCCAGATCTAGCTTAGCTGTCTTCTCTATTTCAGGGTTCTCACAAGCTTCTGTTAAGGTATCTTCTGGCCTTTCTTCATTTTTTTGATGCTGGGGATAAACTCAGGGGCTTGTGCATGCAAGGCAAGAGCTCTACCACTGAGCCATAGCCCCAGCCCAGTTGGACTGTCTTTTCATCTAGAAACTCTGCTGGAGAAGTGTATATTATCAAGCTCACTTTTCTTGTTGTGAGATCCATTTCTTTGTGGATTGAGCACTTCAGGTTTTGTTTTGTTTGTTTATTTTGCTGGCTCTTGGGCCAGATGCTGCCTTCAATTGTAGAATTTGCCTACAGTTTTCTGCTTCATGACTCTCTCCATAGACACTGAGTTCCATACATGACGCTTAGGTTTTCAAGTTCATTACAAACGTGAGAGTGAGTTTTCTGACAAGACGGTTTCTTATGGTGTAACATAATCACAGGCAATATTGCATTAGTTTTGCTATATTTTACTGGTCAGAAACAAGTCAGAGTACCATTTATATTTAAGAGGAAGGATTACACAAAGGTTTAGATACTAAGAAGTGAGGAGATTATGAGGGTTTTCTTAGAGTCAGTCTTCCACACTGATTTTCCCAATCATAATAATAGAAGATGAGAGGGTAGAATGGAATTTTGGCCCTTATATTATCAAGACTGAGTTAGTAGATCCTCTTTTTAGAGACTGAATCTGGAACGGTCATGCAGTTATGAAGCAAAGACTAGCATTTCTTTGCTAGCTGGACATGGTGTACATGCCTTTAATCCAGCACTTGGTTGGCTGAGGCAGGATTGCCATGAGTTTGAGGCCAGCCTGAACTCAATAAGCAAATTCAAGACCAGCCTGCACTACACAGAAAGACCTTATCCCCCCCACACACCAAAAAAAGGAAAGTGCTTTGCAGAGGTGAGTAGCAGTAGTATAGTACACTGTCTGGTGACAATGACAGCATGTCCTCAGATTGCAGCTGATGTTAAATTTCTGGAGGCTTCTTATTTCCTGTTTCTCTAATCTCTGATTCTGTGATCCCTTTTATATAGTCTTGCAATACATTCTGCCCCTAGGCTTTAGATAGTTTGAATGTATTTCCCTTGCTTGTAACCAAGAATGTGGCAGACCCTGTACAGATACATAGTTGGTATAACTCTAAATAGTTGTCACATCATGGATTAGTAAGAGAAAGACAAATAGGCTGAGACCAGAGACCAGATTTTGGGTGGCTTTGCTTGCCTTGGTAAATTTACACTTCATTTTGAGACTCATTTAGGTGTGTTGTTTTATTTCTTTTATGTTTTTTTTTTGAGGCAGGGTCTCACAATGTAGTGCAGATTGACCTTGAACTCACAGCGATCCTCCTGCCTCAGCCTCCTGAGTGCTGGTATTACAGGTATGTGTCATTTCTCCTGGTTTATTTATTTAGAGACATGGTTTTGCTAAGTCACTAAGTCCTGGCAAACTCAAACTCTTGATCCTCTTACTTCAGTCTGCCTCCTGAGTCCTGGGATTACAGACATCTATCACCATACCTGTGTTTATGAAGATTCTCATGAGAGCTTTTTGGAGGATGTTTTTTGAAGACAGTGAAACTGGATGCAAGTGAACCAGTTGGCAGGCTTTCCCAGTCCAGCAGGTGCCAGGAGGTAAGACTTGACAAATTGGAGCTAATAAGATGGGAAGAGGAGGCAGACTGGAGAGATACTGAGGTAATAGAAGCAACAAAACTTGTTCATTAACTGAAGTGAGGGAAGCAGGAACAGGAAGGGGCCCAGGAACGTCTCGAAGTTCCTGCTTGAAGCAACTGGATGGGGATAGAGAGTGCAGGAGCAGGATAGTAATAGGCTATCAAGCATCATTCTTCTGTGTGTGAGCTCTGGTATCTGACCAATTGAACTTGGAGTCCTTGCTCTGTAGTTTTTAAGCTGTGTGATACTGAGCGCATTATAGAACTTGAACCTGTTTCAACTGTAAAGTTGAAGCACTAACGCAATTTAAGTTTTGTTGGTGTGTAGAATTGAATGCAGTGTCTGGTATCCAATCGCACGCACTTCAACATCCTAGCTATTATTATGGGCAGAAAGGGTTTAGGGAGGAGGCTGAGGACGAAAGGCTGAAGCTTTCGGAAAGGTTTCTGGGAATCAACTCTGGTTAGGTCAAAGAGGAAAAATACAGCACTGTGGCAGATCAGCCAAAGCCAGAAAGAGGCGAGGCAGTGCTCAATTGCTGCCACATGTCAGGGAGAGGATGAGTCACTGGAGGCTGCAGGTCAGCTTGCCCAGGCCAAGTTGGACTTTGCTATTTGATGCCTTCATTGTCAGTGGAAAATCCTGGGGGTCTTTCCAGAAGCCTTTTTTGTTGTTGTTCCTGCCCCTGTCGAAGAAATCTACAACTCCTTTTTCTTTTACAGGATAATCCACAATGTTTTATGATCTGGAAGCAGGAAACAGTAGAGATGGGACAGAAGAGCCAGAATTTGAGCCCTGTCTAGTATGATCACTAATTTGCGGGTTGACCTATGCGTGTCACTTCAACGCAAAATGCTCCCAAGTCTGATATGGAATTAGCGAGGGTTGGGATGTGTCAGCGTACTACTCGGGTTAATAGTGTCAGTGGTCTCCTTTCAGCTTGTGACCTCTCTTCCCCTGCGTTTGGAACTCATTTTTGGATCCCCATCGCAGAGTTTAGTCTGGCATAAGGTTCCATGAATGGATGAATAGAAGAATGAATGAGCTTCCGCAGCCGCTGTCTCCGAGCCGGGAGTCCCGCCCCCTTCCAGGCTGAGCTGCTTGCCCAGGCGGCTTTTGAGCAGCAGTTTGCCGGCGCGTGCGCGGGGGAGCCGCGCGCCTTTGGAGGTGGCTGGCGGGCGGCGGCCCGTGTGCGCGCGCGAGGGGCGGGGCCGGCCGGAGGCTGGCGGGAGGCGGCTGGCGGCGGCAGCTGCGGGTGGCCGGCAGAGCGTGTGCCTTGAGGTAGACGAGGAGGTGTCGGCGATGCCGCCGTCTCCGTGAGAGCGCCGAGCCGGTCGCGGCCCTCCAGGCCCCAGGAGGCGAGGAGGCGCTGCGGGCCGGGGTCGGTAGCTGCGGGCGTACGCCCGGCCATGGTCGCTGCGGACAGTGGTTGCCGCGGCCGCGCTGCGGCCCGGGGCCGTGGGAGGCCGGTACAGTTGCGCTGCTGACGTCTGCTGGGCCCAGCCGCAAGTATGAAGCGGAGCCGCTGCCGCGACAGACCGCAGCCGCCGCCACCGCCGCCTGCCCGCCGGGAGGATGGGGCTCAGCGGGCGGCCGAGCTGTCCCTGCCCCAGCCCCTACCCTCGCGCCGGCGAGCGCCACCTGGGAGGCAGCGCCTTGAGGAGCGGACGGGGGCCGCGGGGCCAGAGGGCCGGGAGCAGGTGAGGCGGGCTGGGGTCGGGCGGCGAGGGCCGGGACGCGGAACCCTAGCGGGGCGGTGGGGGAGGGTTCCGCGGGCTGTGGGGCCCCGGCGGGAGCGTTTTAGGGGGTGGAGACTGAGTAGTTTGGAAGGAGGAGTAAGGTCTGGAGAGGCGAGAAAATGAAGAATGGAGAAATGGACTTGGTGGCCTGCGGTTGAATTGGAAGTGGGGACGTAGGGGAATGAAATAATGGACCTGGGGACTTTTGCAGCGGGGGTTATGAATGGGGAAGAAGCGCTGTAATGTGAACTGGATGACCTGAGTTGCAAAACGTAGGTTTACTACAGGGGTACTATCCAGAGAGGGTAGTGTATGTAATAGGAATGTCCTCTTCATAGAATGTTATTCTGTTTCTTAGACATTGTCTTCACAGTTATAAACATGGGGACATTTTTAAGCATTCTGGTAAGGTATCGTATTTTTATTCTGTTCAGAATCATTGTTAATATTCTTAGTTACCATCTATTTAACGAGAAACCAATTTTTAACACACCTGTATGGGCTTTTAAATTCCATCCTCAATACTGTGAACAGAGAATTCATAGATACAGGCTCAGCCTTCTAGTTTACCACTACTTTCTAATTTCTTTAATAGGAAAACATAGGTGAAAAGCACTGTAGAAAATATTCGTGGGATTTCTGAATGGACAGGATATGTTTAACTTATTAGATAACAGTAGGCGTATTTATGAGTAGGGGATAAAGATCAATTTCAACAGGGAGGAGAAGCTATAGGAAGTTTAGTGAAGGAATATTTAATTCTTGATATTGTTGGATTTGCAGAAAAATTTCTGTGGTAATGAACTCTAGTGACAGCTTTCCTTTTGCACAGCTTTGCTCCAGACCCTAGTGACTTCATCTTCATATCTTTCAAGATGTCTTATAGGTCTCCTGCTTCTTTCCCCGGGGTCGGTAGCTGATAAGAATAGATAAGTATCTTCCTTAGGCATCATTATTATATAGCTTCAGTGACTCACGTGCTAGCCTTTGGATCTTTTTTTCTACCTTTTGTTTTTCCACATTTTATTCTTAGCTGAGCATTGAGCTCTTGGATTTTTTTCTACTTTTTGTCTTTCCACTTTATTCTTAACTGAGCACCACACCATTCACTGTCTCTGCCACTACTTCCAGGGTGTTATTATCCTATTGCCTTAATTCTCTCCCACCCACCTTTGTCTTTTATATTCTCTGCAGCCCTTATTCATACTTCTAAAAATGTACTTCAAAGTTCAGATCTTTTCATGACTGTTTGCCCGATGCAGTTGACCTTATTGTGTGCTTTCGTGAAGAATTCGTTAGGTCTCTTCCCTCTTTTCTAAGAATTTTTGTGTTCACTCATTCTTTGCTTCAGTCTGAGAAAGTATTCTCTCTAAGGCTGATTCTTGTTCTTTTATCTTTGATGTCATCCCTTTTATCTGCTAAAGACTCGTGTAATTTTTGTCTTATATTGCAAACAAAAATAAAAACAACATAATTTCCCTACTATATTTTTTTGCTTTGTCTTAAAAAATAATTTTGTATTCACTATCTCAATTTTCCTTATCTTGTATACATTCCTAATATCATAGTTTGCCTATGTACATGTAATACTTTTTAAAAACTGATGTGTTTAAGATCACTATCACTAGCTGCTGCTGCTTTTTTTTTTTTGATACTGGGGATCAAACTCATGACCTTGCACTTGCCAGGCAGGTGCTTATGCCACTGAGCTAAATTCCTGGCCCTCTAACTTCTTTTTTTGTTTTACTATTTTTGGTGGCATGTAATTGGGGATTGAACTCAGGGCCTTAGTTGGTTTACAGTTTTATTAATGTTTGATTTATGTACAGTATAGAAATCAAACTTTCATTCAGTCCGTGAATTTTTATACAACAAATATGCCCATATGATTGTTACTCAAATCAAGATAGAGAATATTTCTAGTACTCTATAATGGTATCATGTACTTTCTCCCAGTTTCTACTTTCCTCTTCTTATCACCTCTTTATCACCATGAGGTTTGAGTTACTACTTCGTTTAAATGTAATCAAAGTTTGTACTCTTGTTACTAAACTCTTTCATTCAAATCATGTCTGTGAGCCACTTCCCTGTTTTTTTTTTTTTTTGTAAAATGCATTGTTCTTTTTCATTGCCATGTATTTTTCCATTGCACAAATGTGCTGTGGTGGGTAATAAGAGTTTCTTTTTAAATTAAAATTAGTATATGGCTATTTGTGCATAGCATCACTGTGAATTACACAGAGAAATCTGTAGTTGTTCTGGGGACCTTTGTATGCCTAAATCTGAGATTTTTCTCTAGTCCTCATCTTCTCCAAACCATGTGAACTCTTCTCATGGCAAGTGCTTAGGATGTAGAAAAAGGGTCATTGGTCCTCTTTTCATGATATTGTGTTACAGAGTCTCCTTGAGTTGTCTAAATCTTAGACCTGACCTCTTTCCTTAATTCTAAGTTTCTGTTTTGTGCTTAACATTTCTACCATAGATTCTAAGCATTTGTGTGTATGGGTGTGTGTGTGTGTGTGTGTGTGTGTGTGTGTGTTTGAGACAGGGTCTCACTATTATAGTTCAGGCTGGCCTTGAAGTCACTATGTAGCTTTGCTTGACCTCAAACTTGCAGTGCTCCTGTCTTAGCCTCCCCAGTGCTGGAAGTATAGGTGTGTGCCACCATTCCTTGTGGAATTTGTTCTTAGCAAATCAGATTTTTTTTTTTTGAAACAGAGTCTTGCTATGTAGTTTGCACTGGCCTTGAACTCATCTTGTAGCCCAGGCTGGTGATCCTCCTGCTTCTGTCTCTCAAGTGCTGGGATTACAGGCGTGTACCACCACACCCAGAAGCAATTGTGATTTTTATACATTGTTATTGATTTTGAAAGTCTGTGACTTGTAATAATTTAAGATTTTGAAAAGTCAGAACTTTCAATTGGATATGTTATGAGGCTGGATGAAGTCTCTTCACTGACGTAGTAAGTGCTTTTTTTCCATTTCTTTCTTGTTCTTTTTTTTTTCCAAATCCATTTTATTTTAAGACAAAAAAAAAGAACAAGAAAGAAAAACTAAAAATTTCAAAACATGTCAGGGTTTCTATTTCTTATAATGTGGAATAAACAGTGCTTGTTGCACTTTTTATTATGGTGGCATTTAGGAATAAGCTTTTAAGAGTTTAATTTTAAGGAGGGGCAAAAACACAGACAAGAAAAACAAAAAGCAAAAGAGACAATGACAAAAAACTCTAATCAATAAAAATATAGGCTTTCAAAACAAAGTGATAGAAATTTAACAATGATTGTTATATTGCATATTGTTATTTTCAAAAGAGTTGCTTAGATTACTGGATATAGACGTGCAAAATTGATCTAACCATATAAGTATTAACTGTTCTTTTCCAAGAACTAATAGAATTCATCTTAGCTACCTTCTGTATATATAGCCAAATATATATCTTTTTTCTTTTGCCTTCCTTTTTTCCTCCTTCCCTATCCCAGTTATTTTTCCCCTTTCAGCAGTTTCTTACCGTTTCACAATATTTATTGTAGATTTTGGATCTTATTTACTCTTTCATTGTCTTATACTAGGGAGACAATATTGTATTTACACATGTGAGTCTGATTTATTTCACTTATGAGTATGGTCTCAAGTTGCATCCATTTACCTATAAAAGCAATCCTTCTTTATAGCTGAGTAATATGCCATTGTATTAAAATACCACAGCTTTTTTATGCATTCCTCAGTTGATTGGCATTTGGGTTGTTTCCAAGATTTGGCTATTACAAATTGTCCTGCTATAAATATGGGTGCACATATATCACTGTGGTATGATGTTTTTATTTCTTTGAGAAAATGCCCAGAAACAGAATAGCTGTTTTTCTTTTTCTTTTTTCTTTTCTTTTTTTTTTTGTCTTTTTGAAATAAGGTCTTGCTATGCAGTTCAGGCTGGCCTTGAAACCACTATGTAGCCCAGGCTGGCCTTGCACTTGCTACAATCCTCCTGCTTCAGCCTCCCAGTGCTGGGATTACAGGCATGCACCACTATGCTTGGTGTAGGAATAAATTCTGACTAAGATGCAGGGGTTGGGTCTCCAAAGATCAGTGGGTGACTGTATCATTGATGTGGAATCCATTGTTTGTTCTGCAAGCTGCGTCTTTCCCTGTATCTTTTTTGTCATCAAATTTGAGAATGTGTCTATGGTCTTTGTCTTCTCCCACTCCCTTGACTTTCTGAGCTATTCATTTGTTTGGCTTTGCTGATTCTACCTTTCCAACATCTTTCAAACCTTTATTCCCACACTTACTAACCTTAATCCAACATTTATAAACTCTAGTCCTAGCTATTATATCTTTAGTATGTTTGTTTGTGGTACTGGGGATCAAACTCACAACCTCACACTTAGCAGCAATTAAATCCCTGGCCCTTTTTTATTTTGGTACTGGGAATCAAATTTAGGACCTCCCACTTGCCAGGTAGGTGCTGTGCTGCTATGACATACCCTTAACCCCTGGCTATTATATTTTAACTGCAAACTCTGGTATATTCTGTATTCTAAAATTGATTTGAACTCACTGCCTACTTGGCTAATGTAAGTGATAGACAAATATTTGTTAAATGATGATGTCATTTTAAATTTTTTAATATTTTGTACAAGATGCATGGTGCATGGCTATAATCCCAGGTACTTGAGAGGCTGAAGGTAGGTAGGAGGATTCCAAATTCAAGGCCAGCCTGGGCAATTTTCTAAGACCTTGTCTCAACATTAAAAAAATGCCTGTGGCAGCTAGGTGTACTAGTGCATGCCTGTAATCCCAGCATTTAGAAGACCGAGGCAGGAGGATTGTTGAGAGTTTGAGATTAGCCTGGGCTCAAAGAGAGTTCAAGGCTAGCCTGATCTGCATAGCAATACTCTGTCTCAAAAAGACAAAAAAAAAAAAAAAACCCAAAATAAAACAACAAAAATAATGACTGTGGATATTGTTCAATGGTTGACCACTTGTGTATCATGCATGAAGCTCTGGATTCATTCCTAGATACTGGGAAAAAAAAAACCAAAAAACAAAACTTAACCCCCTACCATGTCCATATTTATGGGGTACTGTGAGATATTTTCATATGTTGTATGATGATCAGATCGAGGTAATTCACATATCCATCACCTTATTTATTTATAGTAAAATATTTGTAATTCTTTTCTGAATTTTTGAAATATATGCTAGTGTTATCTGTAGTTACTTTACTGCATATTAGCACACCAGAACTAAACTTGCTTAAGCTTCCATAGAGCTATGGACCTTGGAATTCAAAAACTATTTGATACTTTTTGCTTTTGTGTGTGTGCATTTTGTTTTTGGTGATATTAGGGGTTGAACACAAGGGCCTTTTACCATTGAGCTACATCTCTAGTCCATTTGTATTTTTTATTTTGAGATAGGGTCTTACTAAAGTTTCTTAGGGTGTGCCTGAACTTGTGCTTCTCCTGCCTCAGCCTCTCAGAGTTCTGGGCTACAGGTATGTGCTATCATACTTGAATTTTTCTCACATTGTAATCAGAGTTACAGAATATGCCCCCTTTTAGTTCTTTAGGACCCTTTCCTTTTCTCTATCATACTATGAATTGCTGAAATTGTTTTATCTCAGTAGTAAGTTCTTCTAGGTTCAGACCATTTTTTTTTCTGTTGTATACCTAGCGCCATATGGTACTTGAAAGTTAGTTATTTTTCTGTATGTTTGTTAGAAACAAATATTTGCTCAGTGAATGTTCTTTCTTTTTTTCTTTCTTTTCTTGGTACTGGAGATCAAACTCAACGACCTCGTGCTTACCAGGCAGGTGCTTATAATAACCCTGGCCTTTTTTTTTTCTTTTTTCTTTTATTTAATTTCTTGATACTTCTTTTGTTTTGCCTACTTTGTTTGTTTTTGTTTTTTGGTACCAGGGATTGAACTCATGACCTCACGCTTGCAGGGCAGGCACTTAAGCTGCTGAGCTAAACCCTTGGCACTCAGAATATTCTAACTGGCTGTTAGTGTGTCATCAGTGAAGTGAAACTTTTTTATTCACAGCTTCTCTAGTATTTTAACTGAAAAGTAATGTGCATTCAGTAACTATTTGTTTATTGTGACACAATTATCATATACTTATTTGTTAGTTTGAAAAACTCCTTTCTGCCTCTATTAACATTTTACCCAGATTTCCAGGCTTAACTCAGATGTGGCAAAACTCACATGGAGTTTTTCATATGAAATCCTTAGAGAATCTGCCGGGCATGGTGGCTCACGCCTGTAATCCCAGCACCCAGGAAGCTGAGGCAGGAGGATCACTGTGAGTTCGAGACCAGCCTGGGCTATGAGGTGAGCTCAAGGCCAGCCTGAAATGCATAGAGAGACCCTGTCTCAAAAAAAAGACAAAAAAAAAAAAAAAAGAAAAAAAAGAAATCCTTTGAGAATCCTTAACTAGACTTCCTGAAGTCCATCAGTTTCCTGAAATTCCAGTTGTCAAAATGCTGTGATCCAAAAAATAAAACATTGGGTTCTAAGGTAGTAAATAAAATGATGATTGGAAAGTATATAATAAGTAAATCTATCTATCTATCTATCTATCTATCTATCTATCTATCTATATTTTAGCACTGGGATGCGAACTCAACCTTAGGCCTGTCAGGCAGGCACTGCGCCACTGAGCTAAATCCTCAAGCCCCAAGTACTTAATAAATATTATTTCTTTTTTTGAAAGAAAACATTTATTGAGTCAAAATCAGTAGTTTCTTTTTAATATCTACAAGCCAACACTGAATTCACTTTATTCAAGAGTGAACACAATGTATAAAAAAAGTATGTTTATATTATAAAATTATGTCAGTTTTATTTTCTGGGTGCTCAGCAGAAGTCATTTTAAACAAAATCAGGGCAAACTTGTTCTAATGAAACTATCCTTGTTTCCTAACTGGAGAGAAAGCAGATGTAAAGTCCACTGATGCTGCTGCCCTAAGCTCTTGAGTACCACTCTCTGGCTACACAAAACATGCCACTCCTCACATTGCCTGTGTGACTCAACCTTTCTTCAGCTTTTCTCGCTTAATGGTTGTTGGCATTTATTTTAGCAGGGTAGTAACATAAAGAATTTTGAGCACAAAAACCTTACTTATTTAGATGAGCTTCAATTTAAAAATGAGAGCCATTGCTATGGACAACAAACACCCTTCTGAGATTTACAGTTTCATTTATGAAGGTGCAAAAGCTGCCACCCTCCATTAGAAATGTGTGGCCAAGGTTATATCTCTCTGGCTTCCTTCAGGGGCACCATTGCAGCACTTGGCCCTGGCTCCAGCTGGTGTGTTACCCTGTTGTGCTCTGGTTCCCACACTCTAGTGATTGGGAACACATGAATATAAAGATAATCATGAGCTGAGGAAAAGAGAGAGTTGCTCCCTCTACTGTTGTTTCAGGAGTTCTGTGACAATACAAAAAGCAGCATCCATTCTGAAGTCAAAATGCATCAGTGCTAATGATGCCAGGAAGATCTCTTCCACCTTCTAGAGTCTGTGTGTGGCTGTACCCTTTGGGAGATGGATCCTGGCTGAGCAGGACTGTGGCACAGCCTGGAACAATGTCCTCAATGAGTAAAGACAGCAGACAGATGAAATGTTAGAGCACAAATAGAGAGAAAAAAAGATGAGCTTAAGCAAATTATGGAAGCTCTGCATAGGAAACAATGAAATCCATAAAGCAGATTCAGACAAATATCCAGGAGAATAAAACCACTGTTGAATGTACTCAAAGCACATTAGGCCAATGTGAGGACATGATCTCAGATCTTGAAGACAGGCTTGCACTCAGTGACCAGGAAAAGAAAGATTTCTCAAAACTAACAAGGGACCATGGGAAATCAATCCAGCAGCTGTTAGATGAGACAAAGAAGAATAATTTAGGATTAGTTGGAGTCAGTGGACAAACAGGACATAACACAAATGACATTAAAAAATGTTCAGGGACATCATGACAGAAAACTTTCTTGGTCAAGAAAAAGAATTTGACATGCAGATAAATGAGGTATATAGAACTTCAATTAGCAATGATCAAAAAAAAAATTACATTCAGGCGTATCATAGTCAAGATTCCAGAAATTTAACACAAGAATAGAATCCTAAAAACTGTTAGAGAAAAAAAAAAAACAACAAATCACCTATCAAAGATAGCCCATCAGAATCACAGCTGACTTCTCAGCCAAACTCTCAAGTCAAGGAGAGCTTGGAATAAAGTACTCCCAAGTTCTAAAGGAAAATAATTTTTTTTTTTTCAGACAAGTTCTCACTATGCAGTTCAGGCTGGCCTCTGGCTCACTTTGTAGCCCAGGCTGGTCTTGAACTTGTAATGATCTGCCTTGCCTCTCAAGTGCTGGGATTACAGGAGTGTGCCACCACCCCTGGCAAGGAATCAAAAGGCGAAATCACCACAGACCCTGAAGAAATTCAGAAAATCATCTATACCCACTTTGAAAGCTTATTTTCTATTAAGATGGAAAATACAGAAGAAATAGAGAGATTCCTAGATCCATATGAATTGTCAAAGTTGCATCAAGAAGATACAAAAATCTTAAATAACCCAGTATTAATAAATGAAACTGAATATTTAATTAAAATCTTACCAACAAAGAAATGCATAGGCCCTGATAGATTCACTGCTCTACAATTCTGTAAGAAGTTTAGAAAAGATCTAACAGCACTACTTCTCAATCTTTTTAATGAAATTGAATAGGAAGCAATACTTCCAAATTCACTCCTAGTAGCAAGAGTTACCCTGATACCACAATCACAGAAAGACACAACTATGAAAGAGAATTACAGGTTAATGTCCCTAGTGAACATTGGTGCAAAAATCCTCAGTAGGATACTGCGAACAGACTGCAGCAAATTGTAAAGATGATTCTACACCATGATCAAGTGGGATTCATTCCAGAGACATAGGGTTGGTTCAACATATGTAAACCCATAAATGTAATACATCATATTTACATAACCAAGGACAGAAATCATCAGATCATCTTAATAGATGGAGAAAAAGCTTTTGATATAGTCCAGCACTCATTCATGATAAAAACCCTACAGAAAATTGAAATAGATGATCTTTATCTCAATCTGATAAAAGTCACATATGACAAACCAACAACCAGCATCATACTAAATGGACACAAATTGGAAGTTTGTCTCTAAAATCAGGAACAAGGCAAGACTGTCTGCTGTCTCGACATAGTCCTGGAAATTTTAGTTAGCAATTAGACAAGAGAAAGAAAAAAAAGATAAGAAAGGAGGAAGTTAAACTAACTTTTTTTTGCAGATGATGTGATACTCTATTTTGAAGACCCCCAAAATTCCACCAAAAGGCTAATAGATTTAATATGGAAATTCAGTAATGTAGCTAGTTACAACATCAACACTGAAAAATCCATAGCCTTCCTATACATGAATAACACTCACTGAGATAAAGCAGGGAAACAATACTGTTAGAGTATTCTGGCACAGTAGAGATGCAAAAGTACAAAATGAGCAGTTTTATTGAGTTCAGGATGTGGGAAGCAGCACACAACCCTTGGTGGCTGGCTGTCTCCTTCAATCAGAAAAAGAGAGCCAGAGAGATATATAACCTCTGATTAAAGTGGTGCGTGCATGGGGCTGGAGATTTAGCTCAGCGGCATAAGTACCTGCCTTGCAAGCGTGCGATCATGAATTCGATCCCTGGTACCAATTAAAAAAAAAAAGTGATTCATGGGGCAGATATTGATGACATGTGAGGAACCAATTGGAATTCTCTGTGTGTGCAAACAGGAAGGGGAGTTGCAATTAGGGCTGAAGAAGAAGCAGAAGTGGTAGGCCTTCCTGCTTTGGCCTTCCACCACGTTAGACCACTGCCATAATTGTACAGTAATTTATACGGGCAAGAAGCTTTCATTCTCATCTTTTTATTGTTAGGAAAAGGGCAAAGTCTCTCTTACTGCTTCTTACTGAAAGGGGGCGCTGTATTGGGGTTTAGGAAGGTTGACAGAATGACAGTTGATGTCCATGTAGAAGTTGATGCCAGGTGTTTCAGCCAGGACAAGGAATTAATCATTGGTGAATGCTCACATCCTGGATTGGAGAAATAAAATACTCAAGGTGCTATGAGGAGGCAGATCACTATCATAATTAAAGGATCCAGGAAAGATAGAAGGAAAAGTGTCCTTGATCCAAATGTGTCATTCCATCAGGGATATGGTAAGAAAGAATCTGAAAAATAAGCATAGAGTTGGGAGGGTGGAGTTACAAGAGGTAATTATTCTCCCATCGGAAAGAGCAAAAGTTAAATGTATAGGTAGGACTTGTCTTTGCTCTAGGAGCTGAGCTGAAAAGAATAAGAAGCATGAGAAATATAAGGCCTGATGACTGAATCATGTTTGGGGAATTATAGAGTAGGAGTGGGGAGGGCCATGGCTGTGTCACTATAAATGACATGAGATCTTAGACCTACAGGAATCCCATATTTAACTAAACAGTTGAAGGCGGAGAGAATTAAGATAGTTACAGTGAAAAAATTAACTACTAGAATGTAAGGGATCAGGAACCAAATAGGGTAACAAAACATGACCTAGCCTAAAAATTGTGGCTATGGGACCTCGGTGAGATGAAGATGGGAGATAGGAGATGAGATGGCTACTCAGAATGTTTTGAATCAGGGGAGTTAGGGTTAGGAGGATATCGCTTAGCTTGAGTGATTTGGAACCAGGATGGCAGTCCAGTAACCTTGATCACTGTTGAAGTTCCGAGGAAGACCAGGTATGGGCCACTCCATTTTAGTGGTAGTACTGTTGAAAGATCTGAGAAATAAAGGTGAGACCATTATCTGACAGGACACTCTGAGGTAGACCAAACCTTGGAATGACTTTTTGTAATGGGACTACATCAGTAGTCTCCCTGGTTGTAGGAAAAGCTTTTATGTATCCTGAAAAAGTACAAACAGAGGTGAGAAGATATTTGAGAATTTTGTGGTGGGGCATGTGTGTAAAATCTACCTGTCAGTCCTGACCAGGGTTGTGTCTGCAATATTGATGAATAGGAAAGGAAGTGGGTAGTATGGTCCCTGAGGAGAGGGTCTACTATAGCGATGACAGGTGTAAGTTGTTGAGACCTCAGAGTGTCTGGTCAGTCTACATAAACACAAAGGAATCCTGACAACCAGGGTGTAGGGGGGATGGTAAAAAAAAATGGCATTTTTAAGGTCTAGGACTATGAAGTGAGTGGTGGAGGGAGGGATATGAAAGAACATAGTACAAGAGTTTGGCACCATTGGGTGAATTGGGGTAACAGCATCATTGATTACCCTAAGGTCTTATATCAGATTATAGGGCCCATTAGGCTTGAGTATCAGGAGAATGGGAGTATTGTAGGGTGAATGGGTAAGTTTAAGAAAACCATTGTCTAAAGATCATAGGTTTAAGTCCCCATAAATGTTTGGGAGCTACAGGATATTGGGAACACAAGGAAAAATTAAAGGATCCCTGAGATGAATTAAAATAGGCATGGCATGGGTAGCACAGGTGGGATGGGATGGGAGGTATCCCAAACTATGGGATTGATCAGAGAAGAAGGGAGGGGAAAGGGAAGGTTTTGCTGCACACTGTGAGGGTATTTGAAGGATGAGAGCTGTGGGGAGGGAGCAGGTAAGCTTTTGAAGAAGATCTCTACCTAAAAAAGGGGTGTGGGACATGTTGGACTTACTAGAAAGCTATGGGAAAAGAAGAGTCTAGAACCTGCATGGAATAGGCCCTGTCTGCAGGGGCTGTGTAGGTTGGCTGTCAATACCCACTACAGAGACTGAGGACTTAATACAATGACCTGAAAACTCAGGAAGAACACTATATATGGCCTCTATGTCCACAAGTACAGAGAATGTCTTACCTGAGACCTCCAGTGGGACTTGGGGCTCTGAGACATCCCGAATACCTGAATGGGGGGCTGTGGACCCTGAGCCCCATCAATCTTTAGCAGCAAGTCCAAGTAGATCAGCCAGTGAAGAATGCAGTGGTGATGAGATCTCCTGTGAGGGCAAGGATTTAGAGGATGGCTTACCCGCTTTCTGGTGGCTAGAAAAGTTGCTTTTCCAGTGGCCCTTGAGATTGCCGAAGGGGCATTCTCTTGCCCAGCGTCCTTTTTGTTGGCCTTGAAGCATGGTCTTGGAGGGGCTTGGACAGCTTCATCTTGTCTCAGTTTACCTGTCTTAGCGCTCCAAGTGTCACTGCTAAAAGATCAAATTGTTGTTTTTCTTTTTGATTTTTATCTCTGCTGTTGAAAACATGAAAAGCCATATTAAGAAGGTCTCCCTATGGGGTTTGAGGGCCAAGTTTAGCCTTTTGTCTTGGGATCTGGCCCACAGTGGACGGTATCTGTCTCCTCCACAGTCACAAGACATCTGGTTCTCTGTGCTGGCTATTTTGAGGCCTTAGCCCTGTCTGACTGCCTATAATATTTTTAACTGACTTAGCTGCCTGTAGCATTTTTTCTCTGAAAGAAGTAACCCAAACTGCCGTTGAGGGATAATGAACGGAGGCCGACCTGACTTCTTCAGGCTGAAGGGGGTTGAAGTTATTGAACGGCAGTCAGGGATACTCTGCAGAGCTTTTAACTAGTGGCCCTCAGTAGATAGCAGGCATTTTCATTTTGGGTAAGTGTACAGCTTTAAGTCTAAAGGAGACAAAGGCAAAGAATCAATTAAGTATACAGGAGTCAGATAATAGAATCAACAGGATATTTATGAATATAATTTTAGTAATGGCTTCCCATAAGGAGGATAAGGATAAGGTCCAGAGAATCTTAGAAACTGACATGTCATTCGTTTGTTATACACATATTTAGGTTTTACAATTTTATAAGTACCTCGTGTGTTAGAATGTCTAATGCTATCTGAGTTTTGGAGGATGGCCTATTTTATTAATTTTACCTTTTTATTTAGGAGAGAGATCAGCTGCAGTATCATTTAAGGCCAGTTGAGTATAGTTAATTATGGCCCCAATATATGTCATATAATCTTTTTCTGGAAAAGATCTGGTGGATCCTGGTAAAAGAAATTTAAAAAGAACTTAGTATATTTGTTATGATGCCTTGGGGTTTGGCACCTTTTAGGCAAGAATAAACTTTAATCAAAGCATGCATAATCAAGTATAAAGCATGTATAATCAAAGCATGAGCAGTAGGGCTGACAGCTAAGTTTAGAAACTGCTTTTAGGTTATAGCAGTTGTATCTCATTGGCTCTTAGGTCCTTTTGTTGATGGACATCTTTTATTTACATAAATTTTTGTTTAAAAATTATCATTTGACTGATGACCTCATGTTGGTTTGACTTAAATTTCTTGGCTGGAGCAGAAGAAAAAGGCAGATGTCTGGATCTGAAAGAAAATATTTATCATCATAAACAATCCCAGTTTTATATTTGAAGGCATGAATATACCATCAGATCAGCAACAATGAATTGTCTTAGTCATATAAACTTTAGTTGGGGTGTCTCCCATAAGGCTATCGAGATTATTGGGGCCTCTGATTAATGAATAAGAGCTGGTTAAAGTTACCAGGTGGCCACTTTCTTATTCATCAATTGAAATCCTGTCCAATGTATCCTCACCCCAAGGGATTTTGTTTAACCAGTTTTAGCATCATTTTGACCAGCTGGCAACCTAGGTGGAAGCATGTTTTTTAAATCTATAACCCAGATAAACCTTGATTAAATGGTCTGAAAATGCCAAAAAAAAGGAAAAAAGATTGTTGAACTCAAAAAGGAACAGCTGTTTACAGAGCAGACAAATGGACAAACATGGACAATCTGTACAGTATAAACAGACTGGACAGACAACAGATATATAGACTGACAAACATGTTGCAAACTCAGAGTGCACTCAAATATATTTAGCCAATTTGAACTATAATAAATAGACTAGTGTGAACCTTTTTGTAGATTAATTAATAGAGATCTCTTGAAATAAGAATAGCAGAAAAGGAACCCAATTTACCTTTACTCTTAGATAGGTCAGTGAGGGGAAAAAAGAACATGAATATGAACTAGTCCATTGGCACCAGCCTGTTCCTGAAGCATGAATAGGGAATAAGGCTCAGAAGACTGTGGAGTGGGAGATGTAGATGGCCACCAAGCAGCCAACTGCCCAGCAGGCGTCTGTGGGCAATTACTGGGTGACTGACTATAAAACAGCTGTTCGTCACCATGTGACAGGGAAACACAAGATGACGACTGATTACCGTGAGACACACAACTAGATGGCTGCTGCTGGTCCCATGATGAGGGACCACAAGATGACAGCGCACTGTCACGTGGTGGAGGGCCCCAAGATAGTAGCTGACTTCCGTGTGAGCTGCAGCAAGATGAGCTGCTGAGAACCACGTGGTCTGCTAGGTGACTGAAGCACACAAGACCAAGTATAGTAAGCTCGCGTGGAAAATGGCGACACAGGAGTAGGGGATAAAAAGAGCTGTCTGATGAAATATATGGTGCATGGTGGAGGGGATTGAGAAATTTGAGACTGGGGAGAGAAACTATGGGAAGGATTAGAGGCCACTGGAGGTGAAGAAGGGGGAGAGGATGGCACAGGGGGCATGGAAACCTCTGGCTGAGAAAGCTGTGGGATTTGGTCTGGGAGATACAGGGGAGGAGCTGTAAAGACAGCAGATGCATGATCTAAGGGGTCTGGTGGGAAGGGAGGGAGAGTTCCTGGTGGAGCAGAGCAAGCCAGAAGTATTTTGGCCATTATACAAGACACGTGGGAGTAAGAGAAAGACATCCTCAAAGTGAAAAAAGGCCTAAAAATGAGGGTTTCTGCCAACTTGGCGCCAATGTGACAAAAGTATAAATAAAATATCTACTTTTTGGTTTTTTATAGCCTTCTTGAGGCCAAGAGCACCAAGGTTATGAAGCAGGCACCTAAGAAGTTTTTTTTTTTTTTTGGCGGGGGCAGGAAATTGTCCCTATGACTGAATTATAAGTGAGCTGAGAGAACAACTTTGCCTCAGGATGTAAGAGCTTTAGCTTGCTCCCAAGGAACATGGAAGCTATCCTGGATCACACCTATCAAAAAAAGTTGTCTCCTGTTTTGAAAGTGTGACAACACCCGTTCTTATCCTGGCTGTCACCAAAGAGTGTGGGGCCAGGACCCAGGGAAAAAAAAATAATAGTTTTGCCTCAGGCTGTATGGCCTAATGAGCGTGAAAACTGCTGTCTCTGTCCAAGGACGACAACAATGGATAGTTTTCTGATGCAAGCTCGTGAATTTTAGGAACAGAAACAGAAAACCTTGGACAGCAGGTCACCTGTGATGAGTGAGGAAGGTCACTGTTGCATGTGGATTAGCAGTCCCGGAGGAAAAAATAGCTGGTTCATAGGCAGGTAGTTCAAACTAGGAGTGACTCCCAGGAGCTAATAATGCACTTTGCCATTTGCGTCTCAAGGCACCATCATATTAGAGTATCCTGGAACAATAGAGAAGCAGAAGTACAAAATGAACAGTTTTATTGAGTTCAGGACATGGGAAGGAGCACACAACCCATGGCGGCGGGGCTGTCTCCTTTGACCAGATACAGACAGCCAGAGAGATATATAACCTCTGATTAAAGTGGTGCATGGGGCGGATATTGATGATGTGTGAGGAACCAATTGGAATTCTCTGTGTGTGCAAACAGGAAGGAGAGTTGCAACTACGGCTGAAGAAGAAGCAGGAAGTGGTAGGCATTCCCGCTTTGGCCTTCTGCCACATTAGACCACTGCCATAATTGTACAGTAATTTATACTAGGGCAAAAACCTTTCAAATACCTTTTACAATAATAGCATGAAGGAGAAATTACCTAGTAATCAGTCTAACAAAGGATGTAAAAGACCTCTGAGAACTATAGTACTCTGAAAAAGGAGATTCAAGAAGATATTAGAGAATGGAGAGATAGCCTATGCTCTTGGATAGGCAGAACCAATATAGTGAAAATGGCCATACTTCCATAACTGTTAAATTCCAATAGCATGTCTCATAGAATTAGAGAAAGGAAGCTGGGGATTTAGCTCAGTGGCTTAAGCGCCTGCCTAGCAAGCGTGAGGTCGTGAGTTCAATCCCTGGTACAAAAAAACAAAAAACACCTAAAATTCATCTGGAACCAGAAGAGACTTAGAATAGCAAAGATAGTCTGAGGCAACAAAGATAGGAAAAGGGGTACCACAATCCTTGACTTGAAATTATATTATAAAGCTCCTGTGATAGAAAGTGTAGTACTGCAAAAAGCTGACGAAAAGATCAACGGAACAGATTAGAAGATACAGAAACAACTCTAGACACACTGTGCCACCTCATCTTTGACAAAGGTGTCAAGCACATTCACTGGAAGAAAGATGGTCTCTTTAATAAATGTTGTTGGAAAAACCTTTTTTTTCACATGTCAAAACTGAACCCATTTCTTTTACTGTGTACTAAGCAAAAATTAGAGTGGATCAAAGATCTTAGTATAAAAGCAGAAATACTAAATGCTGGAAGGTAGAGTAGGTAAAACTTTTGAAGACATTAGTGTAGGCAAGAACTTTATGAACAAAACCCCTATTGCACAGGAACTATCTCAAATAATCAACAATTGGGATCTCACCCTACTGAAAAACCTTTGTACAGTTAGAGAAAGCACCAACAGAGTGAAGAGACAACCTACAATGTGGTAAAAAATGTTTGTAAGGTGTACCTCAGACAAAGGATTACTATCAAGAAGATACAAAGAACTAAAAAAGTCTGTCCTCCCAGATTTAAAGACTATCTAAAAATGCACATCTGAGATGAATGCACACTTCTCAGATGAAGAAATGCAAACAAGTAAGTGGTAAAAAAATGTTCAACCTCACTGGTGATTTGAGAGATGAAAATTAAAATAACACTGAGGTTTCACCTCACCCTAGAAAGAATGACTATTATCAAGAAATGAAGCAATAACAAATGCTGTAGGGGCTGTTGGGAAAAAGGAACCGTTCTTCACTCTTTGTGAGAATGCAGACTGGTACAGCCACCATGGAAATCAGTATGGAGAGTCCTCAAAAAAGTGGGACTACAGGTTCCATTCAACCCAACTATTCCCCTTTTGGTTATCCCAAAAAGAATTAAAAACATCACATCACAGTAATATATGTGCACCCATGTTTGTAGCAGCACAATTTTTAATATCTAGATCTTGGAAACAACCTAAATGCCTATTGACTGAGGAATGGATAAAAAATGTGATATTTTTATACCCTGAAGTACTACTCGACCATAAAGAAGGATGTACTGGATACTTTTATATGTAAATGTATGCAACCTGAGACCATACTCATTAGTGAAACAAATAAGACACATATGTAAACATTGGATTGTCTCTTTAAGAAACTGAAAAGAAACATGTTTATGTGTATATATATATGTATGTAAAAAAGTTAAGATAAGAAAAAAAGAGGGCTCACACAGAATGCATTGTTTGTAAGGCATATTTAACTGTATTTGTTATTTAGTATTATACCTTATTAATTTCCAAATACTATTCTTTTTAATCAGATTTATGTGTACCATGGTTATGCAGCAAATAATTTGTTGAGAAAAGTGACATTAACCTGAGATTCCTTCCTGTTTCAGTGTTCATTAGATGTATTTTATCTTTACCACGAGTTCTGTTGCTAACCTGTTTTATTGGATCAAGCAAAATTCTCATTCTGTGTGTGTGTGTGTGTGTTTAAAAGTTTATTGGATTGCTTCTCAGTCTTTTGGCTAAGATCAAGTGTAAAAGTTTACTGCTACATTTTAGATACATATCATGATAACATTTATTAGAAAATTTGTATTTGTTCATGATTCATCTTGTCTCTTTTTTTCCCATTCCCCTTTCTTTCATTCAGCTCTTCCCCTCTCCTTTCATACCTTCTAGCTTGTGATTTTTTTAAAGAATATCTTCTCCTAAAATTGTTTAAACTCTTAGGAACTTCTAGTCCATTGACTTTTTTTTAATCTTTAAAAGTGATTTTTAGCCAGGGATTTAACTGAGTAGTACAAGCGCCTGTCTGGCAACCATGAGGGTATGAGTTCAATCCCTAGTACTCCTCACCCCCAATAATTTTTAATAACTATATTCATTGTCTGTTCCTGCATAATTACACTTTCCTCTGTATCTGTTGGAGACCACTAGGAAGTGGCTCTGAGCAGGATTTAAATTTTACTAATTGGCTTTCTATGTTTATCTGTGAGTCTGTCTTAGGCCTTGGCCCCTTGCCTGGCGGTGGGAGCTGATTCATAGTAAGTGAACCTCTATGAATCACTGGTCCTGGCTGAGGCCTGTATTGGCCTGTGTGGCCAGAGATACCTTAAAGGGCACGATAAGGTCACAGCTGCGGACACTTGGCTCAAACATCAATTAAGTAGATAGAAACTGCAGCTGCAGAAATTACTCCTACAGTCTCATTTTTACCATGTCTTCATGATAAGACAGTGATTCATTACTTGGAGATGTCCTTGAAGTGACTCCCAAAGTTCTGCTCTGCCAGCACTTTTCTCAGTTTATCCTCCTTTTGTCCTTGGACCTGTTAAAAGTGGACTGATCCAGAGAAGTCTTTGTCTTAGCCTTTGGAGTCTTGAGTTTAATTAAAAGGTTTTGACCCTCCCTAAGCCCTAAAAAAATCATACAATTGTCTCTTTATTTAACCTCCACTGTACAGTCATTTGGGAGATTGGAGATTTAGGTCAGGACCCAATATGTATCCAAGCTAACATTTTATGGGCAGTCGAAATCATTTCCTGTTAACTCCCTTGGGTCTTTCTCCAACTCGCTTGGGTCTTTCTCCTTCGTCTTGCCTGTATGACCAACCTTCAACTATGGTGAAATGAACTTTCTGCTTATTTTGAACCTATGTCTAAGCAACTGAATGTGACTGGAGGAAAATTAAATTGTGCTGATGCCTAAATATATGATTGTTAATGTCGAGACAGTCAGCTTTGACAGTCAGTCTTAGAAATTTTTTGTAGCCTATTAGGTCTTTTACTCTTAAATGATAGTTTAATATTTCCTTGTCCTCAGATTCACATTACAATCTTTGTCCTCACTCTTAGTTGATGTCCTTGCTTCCTGTTTCACAGAGAGGGTAAAAAGAAAATAGAATTTCCACAAGCTCCTATTATCAGTCAGTCAATCAGTTAGTCTACTTGTGTGTACTTACATTTTTTGCCCTCTCTCCTATTGCTGTGTGTAATATGCTCCTACTTGTATTCATGCCTGCCCCTATATCTAATTATAGCTTTGCTCTTGCAAAGCTAGAGGCTTTATGATACTTGACTTCAAAATATATTAGAAAGCTGTAGCAATCATAATTGTATATAGTGTTGACATAGAACCAAACATATGGAACAGTGATAGTGAAGCTTCTAGAGCTCACAGTGATAGAAACAGCCCGCTTGCCACAGCATGCATGCTATAGGTTCAATACCATTACCATAGACCATTGTAATAGAATGTGAAACAGTGATTACTGGAGCCTTTGAAAGGTAGAAGAGGGAAGGAACATGAAAGATTGGTTAATAAATACAGAGTTACAGTTAGAAGTAAGTCCTTGTGTCCTGTTGAACTGTAGAGTGGCTATAGTTAATTTTTTTTGGTACTGGGGATTGAACTCATGACCTCACACTTGCCAGGCAGGTGCTTATCCTGCTGAGCTAAATCCTCAGCCCTATAGTTAATTTTTTAAAAGAGCTTGAAAAGGCTTTTTGAATGTTTCCCCAGGAAGAAGGAAAGATTTTAGGTGATGAATATATTATCTTGATTTGATTATTATACAGTGTATACAGATATCACTTTGTAGCACATGAATTTGTACAATTATTTTGTGTCAAAATAGATTTGTTTTTGCAGTTGTTTCTGCATTACTAATTTTTTGTTGGATGGTTTTTCTCATCTTAGAAACATGGTGTACTATTTCCAGTAATTTTTTTATTTAAAGAAAAAAATGAAAAAGAGGGTAGAAATAATACATAATTTAAAAAAACAGAAATCACTAGTTGATAGTTACATATTTTCCTCTTAGAAGCAGTTGTTCAAGTTACAAAAGTAAAGCATACAAAGTGGACATTTAAACAGTGAGACAGCAATCAGTTCTGTTCATCTATCCAACAAAAACTTAGTAATATGGTTATCAAGCCTACACACTTAAGTAGTTACATCCTTTAGAATACTTTGTTTTCCTCTTTTTTTTTTTTTACAATAACTGTAATCATTTCTCGTAAACTGTTTAGAGGTTCTACACATGTATAAGTCTCTACATGTATACCTAGCCTTTCTGTATTGAAGGAAAAACAAATCAAAACAAGTCAACAAAACAAATTCCTAGAAAAACACGAAATGAAAAGGACATATAAAACCACAATACTAGGTGATCTATGGTAGTTACTATGATGTCTCTTGTTATTTTCAATAAAATTGTCTATATCATCAGGCATAGTATAATTAAACATAGCAGTACATAGCACTATTAATAAAAACCAAACATTGGATACATTATAGGACTTCAAAGGCAGTTAATAATCAAACCAGAATGGGTATCCTATTGAATCTTGTCATCTTCAGAGTAGTTGCCTCTACTCTCAGACTTGATATTCTCGAGCATACCAGATTCGAATAAAATCAGTCAAGACAAAACAGCGATATAGCCAATCTTCTCTACCTCATCTGTGCTATGCTATTTTTCTGTCATTGTTTACTTTTCTCCTTCATTCCACTGTCTGCCCCTTTCTTTGAGGCCTTTCTGCCATTATTCCTGGAATCTTGGTGATTTTCTTCTCTCTCTCTCTAGAATATCCTTCAATATTCTTTGCAGGGTTGGATTGGTGGTCATGAACTCCCCCAGTTTCTCTTTGTCATGGAAATATCTTGTCTCTCCATTAATTTTGAGAGACAATTTTGCAGGGCACGTCAATCTAGGTTGGAGGTTATTTTCTTTCAGGGCTTGGAATATTTCGCTCCAAGCTCTTCTTGATTTGAGAAGTCTGCTGTATTTTGATGAGTTTTCCTTTATAGATAATCTGTTTCTTTTTTCTGACCACTTTTAATATTCTGTTCTTGTGATGGATTTCTGGGATCTTGATTATTATATGTCTGCGAGTAGATCTGTTTTGGTTATAGCTGGCTGGAATTCTGTATGCCTCATATATGTGAACATCTTCTGTTTCCTATGCTTGGGAAGTTTTTCTTAATTATTTCTGTGAATAGACTTTTTATTTCATTTGTATTTGTCCCTGCTTCTCCATGTCTGATGTGTGTTTGCCGTCCTCACTTTCCCTTGTTTTTCCTTCTCCTGGATCAGTGCTCTCAGGGTTCTGGGTTGGGGGCCTCCTCCTGCCTCTCTCTCCTGTCATGGCCCTAGCTTCCTCCACACAGGTCACTGTGCAGGTCCCAGCCCCCTTCCCTGTTGGCCACATTTCCTCTGAAGCACACTGGCAAGGGACCTCCACCCTCTCCTGGCTGTTCTTACTGAGGTGTAAGCAGTGGCTGCATTTGCCTGTCCCTCCCCACTGGGCCAGCCAAACTTCAGGTGCTTTCACCCGGTTAGTGCATGCTAGGCGTAGGGAATTGATTTGGGATGGCTCATTGGGTCCTGGCCAGGGGTGTGGCCCAGTCCAAGCAAATCCCACGAATCTGCTCTAGGGAGGGAGCAACGAACTGAAGTCACTGTATTTGTCCCTGCTTCTTCATTTATGTTTTTTATTCTTGAGTTATAAATCTTCTTGCGGTCTTCTAGCCTTTGTATCGTTACTTCCTGGTTCCTTGTTATTTTTAAGAGATCCTTCCTTTTGCGATCATACATTGCAAATCTATCTTCAGGTTTTGAAAGTCTGTCTTTAGTTTCTGTCAAGAAGTTTCGCCAGCTTTCAATGGAGTTTTAAATTTCCTGATGTTCTCTTTGGATCTGTTTCATGTATTCTAGATTTTGTTGATATTCTTCATGAAAGGCTTCTCTCCTTTCTCTGGGTTCCTCCATTCTTCCATTTGTGTCTTCTTGAGGAGTGCCCAGCATTTCTTTTATTAATCTTCATATATCTTGCTTCACCTGAGTTAGAATTTCAGATTTAAATTCATCAATGAGGTCACAGAAGTATTTCTTTATTTTTGATGAGGCCGTGTCTGATATTGCATGTTTGCTGCCCTCGATCTCCTCTGTATTTACCTCTCCTGCACTTATTTGCCCTGGGTCAGTGGTTGGAGGCTTTTTGTTGTTTCTTTGTCTTGTCATGTTTCTGGTTTCTTTCATACAGGTGAATGGTGGAGGTCTCAGGTCCTTTTTGTATTGCTTACAGTTTTCCTGAAGTGTACTGGCTAGGGGAGTGCTGCCCTCTCCAGTTGATCTGTGAGGTACACGCAGGGATGCCCTCCCCTCTAAGACAGTCAACCAGTGAGTGTCTTCAGCACATTAGTGTGTGCCCTAAGGTTTGGGACAGCTTCATCCCTGGCTGTTGGATCCCAACTAGGGGCATGGCCCAGCCCAAGCAGATCCCACCAATCTGCTTTTGGCCAGGAGCCTCCGACTGAAGCCGCTTCAGTTGTCGATTCAAGCCTGTCCTGCCCAACTCCAATATGTTTTCTAGCCAGTCATCCTGCTCTGAGGAACCCAGTTCTCAGCACTCACCAAAGTCCGTGCAGTTCAGTTCGCGGGTTCCACTCCCTGTTGCAGCGCCTCCTCCCACCAAGGATCTTGGGCTCAAGAACTGCCTCTTTCAGCAGGGCTGGATCTCACCTCGATCATGAGTTGCCTGACTCTTAATACTCGCTTGATTCTAAGACGCGCCCAATACAGCGTTGGGAGCATGCCCAGCTCCAGCCCTCCATCCACGCTTCTTCTTTTTTTTTTTTTCTGTTTCTTTTTCCTCTGTTTCTTCCTTGAGAAGAGGAGAATTCCTTTCCTTTTGTCTGGTCTTCTCCATGGTGTTAAATTGTAGCATCTGAGTAGTTTTTCTCAGAGAGGCTCTCTAACTGTGCTACCTATCAATCAGCCATCTTTTTCTTCAGACATCCCAATATTTCCAGTCTTAAAAATTTTAATTAGTGGGCCAGGGATATAGTTCAGTGGCACAATGTCTGCCTGGAAATACGAGGTCCAGAGTTTGATTCCTGGTATGCCTTCCTCCCCAATCTTAACTGATAAGTTTGGCATGGTGGTACACCTCTGTACTTGCACAATTTGGGAGGCCGAGAAAGGACTGTGGGACAGAGACTAGCCTAGGGTGCTAAGGAAGTTCAATGCCAGTTTGGATTACAGAGCAAGATCCCCCCATTCTAAGGGGGTAAGAGGAAATCTCTCTTTAACCTTGTAATTCCTCCATTCATTTGCTCCAAGAGTTTTGTTTTGTTTTGTGTTTTGAGTAGTATTGGGATTATAACAGTGAAAAAGATAGTCTCTGCTTTCATGAAATTTCATCTCATTTAATCTTTGGCATGGTTGATCATTCTGTCATTTGGATTTTGGGATTGTGCTGTGTTGATTTTTTTTTTCGTTTTTCACTGAAGTGCTTTAGGGAATTCAGTCTTTAATTTGCTTCTACCTCTGTTCTCTTCTTGTTCTCACATGATCCTTTGATAAACATTCTGTCTGTGTTCTAATGATTTCTATGTTTTCCTGCCCTTGACCTTTTTCCTGAACTCTCTTTAGTCCTGCTTTTAGTGGCCTATGTAACATTGCTATCTAAGTAATTTGTAGATCACGTACCTTAACATGCCTCAAAACTGAACTATTAATGTCACTTCCTAGCCTGCTTCCTTGCCTGTCTTTCCCATGTCAACAAATGATATTTCCACTCACCCAAAAATTTACTTGGTCCTAAATTTGGAAGTGTCTTTGATTTTTTTCTTAACATCATAGTCTAGAGCTGTGGATATAGCTCAGCAGCATAAGCACCTGCCTGGCAAATGCAAGGTCCTGAGTTCAATTCCTGGTACCAAAATGAAACAAAACAAAACATAAGAAAGAACAAAAAAAATCGCATTCTACATTCAGTCCATCAGGCCTGTTAGGTGCTATTTTAAGTTATATGAGCTTTTTTCCTACTGCCTTATTGCTCTAGACTTTTCATGTATCATTTTTCATTTGGATTACACAAACAGTTCTGTAAAAAATTATTTTAAAAATAGTAAAATCCAACAAAACAGAACAAAGGCAATCAAAACAAAGCAGCAAAATTGGTACAGAACCTCAAAGCAGGATACTAGGAAAACAACAATAGCTACCATAGTATATTTTGTTATCTTCATAATAGTTGTCTATTCCATCAGGTATAGCAAAATCAAACAAAAACCAAAACAGGATAAAACCAATCAATACAGGATACTGAATAAAGCAAAACAATCAGAACAAAGCATAACAGTGAGAACAATATTGGCCTTCAAAGACAAGATAGAAGTAAATTCACCATATTTGCTGTATTGTATACTGTCATCCTCCCACGAGATGCTCAGACCGTTGGCCCCAGGCCTGGCAAAATCAACCAAATGATACAAGTATTTAGTTGCTTTATGTACCTTAGTTGCTATCAACTCAGCCTGTCCTCCAAACCAGCAAGTTGCTTATGGGGAGGGTGGGGTTTGATTCTCAGCCTATGCATCAGTAGGCTCATGGGAGGCACTGACTTTTCTCTACCTGGGACCCGTGTGTCTTGTGTGGCTTACCTGAAAGGCTGGCTGGTTGACTTCTTGGTTGGTTCCCCAAGTCCCTACATGGCCGATTCTCAGAAGATGCTGGATTTTCTCTTCCTGGAAGCTATGCAGCAGTCGTGAGTTCTATCCCCGGTACCAATTAAAAAAAAAAAAAAAAGAAAGAAAGAAAGTTAGAAAGAAAGGCTGACCTGTTGGCTTCTTGTTGGATCCTCCCAGTCCCAACATGGTCGATTCTTGGGAGGTGCTGACTTTTCCTGGAAGCCACGTGGTTTGTACAGCTTACGGGAAAGCCTGGCTGGTTGGATTCTACTGGATTACATAAATACTTTTTGACTGGTCTTTTGGATTATATTTTTACTTCCCTCCTCCGTGATATTTTGCACATAACAAGTTGTTCTGTAAAAGCTTAAATAAGGGCTTGTCATGTCACTATCAAAAGCCTCCTCTGGCTTTCCATTTCAGTTTAAATCAGAATCCAGTATTGACTTGTTGTAAAAGATTCTCTGTGCCTGGCCGTTGGCATTTTCTAACGTCATTTCCTTCCATTTTTCCTCTTGTACACTAGCTCTTGCATACTGGGTACTCTGTTGGTCGCTGGGTATATAAGGCATGCTTCTGCCTGAAAACATAAAAACTTGCTATTTGAAGACTTTTGGTAGATTTTCTATTTGAGACACTTCTGTCTCTGCCTTTTTCACACACACATGCACACACACACACACGTACACACGTATGTATATAGCTGGCTTTCTCATTTCATTTAAGTCCCTGTTCAGATGTAGATGTCACCTTATCAAAGAGGCCTGCCTTGACCAGTCTTTCATTTTTTTAAAGTTAATGCATATTAGTTATACAGATTGGTGAGTTTAAGTTTTATTTTTTAAAAGTAGGAAAATATTTGGGGAAAAGGAATGGGGAATGGTAATGGGGGAATGGGGAATAGGAATAGCTCCTGAGAGACAGGAGGGGTCCCAAATGGATTGCCCAAGTTTTGCAAAGTTGAATGTGTATGTAACATACTTAGACTATTGTCACTCCTTTTTTCCCCCTGTGTTGCCCTTTCTTCTCCTTTGTTTCCTTCTTTTGTAGTAGTCCTCTTGACCACCCTCTCTAAAGTAATTCTCTTAGTGACTACCTTTCCTTTTTGTATCATGTCCTTTATTCATGTTATTATCACATATTTGTTATTCATGTTCTTCTATATTAGAATATATCCTTCAGGAGTGTAGGAATTTGGATGTTTTCCTCACTTCTATATATACTTTCTTATTCTATGTTGTATATAGAAGATGGTAAATAATTCTTGACTGAATACATAGTGAATGAGATTGAGTCAAATTTTTTTTGTTTTTTGTTTTTTTGGGGGCTGGATAAAGTGACTGTAGTAGAGAAAGCCAGGTTTACATGGGATTTAAGAGTTGGCATTCGGGCTCCTCTTCTTGCCAAAGGTGGGCATAATGTTGACAAAGCACCAGTTGTACTGCACCTGCCACTTGGACTAGCCTGTCTTACTCTTCCTCTTCTTGTTCCCACGCTCCCCCTCCCCTCTTATTTTCTTCAGCTTAAAAAAGAAGCTTTAACTTGTGTATTTTTTTCCTTTAGGGAAATTTATGGATATCTTAGTTAAGCAACTGGTTTAGGAAAGAGTACAGGTTTCAGCATGTAATTAAGAAGAGCAATTTCATCCTAGGGGACCCACATTTTAAAATATGGTATCTCTGCTGTACCAATTTTAAGGTAGCAGTGCTCCCTAAAGGAAAAACTTAGTAGCAGATACATTCTTTAAACCTTAGTTCTCTGCTTGTATTCAGCAAAATAAAGGTATTATAGTATTATCAGACAGTGTGTTAGGGTCATAGGAATATCTTATTTTATTTTTATTTTAAAGAAAACACAACAAAAAACAGAACAAAGCAGATCAGAACAAAACAATAGAAGCAACACAGGACTTCAAACAAAGCAACAAGAAATCAGCAGTGGCCACCACAATGTCTCTTGTCCTCCCTGAAACAGTTGTCTGTATCTTCACACACCACGAAGTCAAACAAAACAAAATAGTATAAAACCAATCAAAACAAAAGAATGAAAGCATGATAGGCCTTCAAAACCAACATATGATTGGATGTTGTTTCTTGATATACAGCATATGGTTGGATGTTGTTTCTTGATCCATTCTGCCAGCCTCTTTCTTTTAATTGGTAAATTGAGGCCATTTTCATTAATGGTTGTAACTGATGTACACTGGCTTATTTTTGTCATGTTATTTTTCTGCCCTTGGTTCTTTACCTCTTCCCTGTTTTAATTGTTTGTCATGCTTAGTGTTTTTTTTTTTTCTGCTTGTGTTCTTGTAGTTATTTCTGTCTGTATTTGTCTGTTCTTGTAGTTATTTCTGTCTGTATTTGTCTGTATTTGTTCTTGTAGTTATTTCTGTCTGTCTTGTAGTTATTTCTTTCAGTATTCTTTGCAGGGTTGGTATGGTGGTCATAAAGTTCTTCAGCTGTCCTTTGTTGTGGAAGAATTTTATTTCTGCATCAATTTTGAAAGATAGTTTTGCAGGTTACATCAATCTGGATTGCAAGTCGTTATCCTTTAGGATTTGAAATACTTCACTCCATGTTCTTCTTGACTTCATTGTTTGTGTTAAGAAGTCTTCTGTGATTCTGATGGGCTTTCCTTTATAGGTAGTCTTATTTTTTTTTAAATTCTTTTTCTTTTCTTTTCTTTTTCCCCTGGTACTGGGGATCATCAAACTCATGACCTCACACTTGTCAGGCAGGCGCTTATGCCACTGAGCTAAATCCCCAGCCTGAATCTTATTTTTTAATATTCTGTTTTTATGTTGAATTTTTGGGATGTTATTATATGTCTGGATGTAGATTTATTTTGGTTATGGCTAATTGGAGTTCTGTATGCTTAATTAATCTGTATGTCAATTTCCTTTCCCATGTTTGTGAAATTTTCAACTATTCTGTAAATATGTTTTTATATCATTTGTGTTGTCACCTTTTTCATTTACACCTATCAATCTTATATTATTTTTCTTTGCATCACCTTGCAGCTGTTGAATTGTTATTTCCTGATTCCTTGTCATTTTTAAAAGATCTTTCCTTTCTTGTTCACTAGCTGCAATCTTGTCTTTGAAGTCTAAATGTCTATCTTCACTTTCACTGAGGCAGTTTTTCTAGTTTTTGACGGAATTTTTGGTTTCCTAGATATCTCTTTGAATCTGTTTCCTGCATTGTATTTCTTATATTGTTCATTCAAGGTTTCCATCTTTTTGCAGTGCTCCTCGATTTTTTTTTTTTTTTTGGTACCAGGAATTAAACTCAAGACTTCACGTTTGTCAAGCAGGCACTTATGCCACTGAGCTAAACACCTGGCTCCACTGTGTTCGATTTTTAAAACTATGTCTTCTTTAGATATGTTCAGTGTTTCTTTTACTATGTTTATCATTTCTTCTTTTATTTGTGAGATTATTTTTGATCTGAGTTTCTTTACGGCTTCATGGGGCTGTTTCTTTACTTCAGTTGCTATCATTTTAGAAGTTTTAGGTCTGTGGCTTACACTTTCTACTATGTGCATGTTTGTTAGGCTCTTTTTTTTGTGATGGACTGGAGGTTTGAGATTGCATTTTACTATTTCTTTTTGTCATTTTCCTGTATTGTGCTCCATAAGTCGAGTGCAAGGTCTCATTTACTTCCTGGGTTGAGGATGTCTGTCCGTACTGAAGTAAGTTTCCTCAGTTGAGTAGGGGTCATTAGGCAAGCCTTACCAGGTCCCAAGTAGCACTTGAAGGCCCCTTAAGTGGGGAGAGTATGTTGGGTGGACCTTCAGCACATCCCATGTGGCACTCTGAGGCTCCCCAGCTGCTTGAAGTTGCTGGGCGAGACTACGAAGTTGACTGGTATGCCAAGGCTGAACTGCTAGATGGAGTATGGTGTGCAGGCCTTCAGCTCATGCCACACGGTGCACTGAAGCTCCCCAGCTGATTGATGTCACTGGGTGGGGCCCTAATAGGTTCCAAGTGAGGTACTGAGCTTGCATGGCTAGGTGGGGTTTACTGTGCAGGCCTTTTGCTTGCGCCACTGAGTGCAGAAAGTTCTGCCACTTGGGGTTGCTGGGAAGGGCCCAACCAAGATCTGAGTGACCTACTGAGGCTCCCTGGATTTTTTGGGGACACTGTGTGGGGCCCTGTCAGGTTTCAAGTGACATTCTGAGCTTGCATGGCTAGGTGGAGTTCACTGTGCAGGCCTTCTCGCACCGCTTCTTGCATGAGAGGGTCCCCTGCCACTCAGGGTGGCTGGGTGGGCGGGAATATTTTAAAATAGCAGAAAGTTTAAAAATAGTTGGTAGTGGCTGTGACCCATGTGGCTCTTAAGGTTCTTGGGGTGAAGGACCATGAGAGGATGAGAAAATGAAGAGACAAAACTGGGGTCAGGTGAAAACCTTATCCTCCTGATGGGAGGGAAGGAACTGGGCCCTCACTGCAGGGGTGTCTATTTATACCTTTTATTAACTTAATGTCACATGACACCCTGTTGTCCTAGCAACCCACTGTTCTGATTGTCTTGGGGCTAGGTGTTCTCTGACCTGAAGCAGCTTCTTCATGTGGCTTGCCCTGTGTACTCTTTGTTCTTAGGATGGCCATGCCCCAGCCTTGCATGTGTGGTCAATTTCCAGTTCCAGTGGCTTCAAACAAGCAGTAATATTTTAAAACCCTTTATTATTTCAAAGGAATGTTACCAAAGTGGTTTTGTTTAGGTAATCCAGAACATCTGTCAGTTAAAAAAAAAAATATGTACATTTATTAGCTTAGGCTTTGGTCTTCATTTTAAATTACACTAGCTGTTATAGCAGATACGTTTAAAATGACCTAGACTGACAGAAGCTTTCCATTTTTTATTGGGGCTTGCAAGGCCACCTGAGGAAAGTGGAAAATTGGTCAGCCTGGAAATGGCTTAATCATACTCACCCATTTTCCATTGCCAGAAGTCAGTTGCATGACCATGTCTAATTGCTTGAGAGTGGGGAATGTCATGTAGTTTGTGTCAAGAGGGAGGAAAATCATATTTGTTCAACATCTAGGTAGTCCCTACTACAGATCTAAGAAATCCTTTTTTTCCCCCTCTTATTCCTAAAACTATCATCCCCTTCTATTCCATCTGTGCCCACAGTTTTGTATCACGATTTTGAATGTTGGGAAAGGGCTTTTCCAAAACTTGGTAGAAAGTTTGGAAAAGCTTGTTTTCTTCTGCTTATGGTCAGGTTGACTTCTGGCAACTGCTGCTCTCCTTCAGTCCTTACTGTAGTGAGAAATGTCCTCAGACTTCTCTCACTTTGTTAGCTCAATCAGGTAGAAGAGGAGAAAAGTCAGAAGAGAAACCTAAGGAACCAGGTCACTGGGTCTCAACTGTTTTCACATAATAGGCTCCTCAAAGGAAGTGAGACTAGAAAACTGCCTTTTTTTTTTTTTTAATTTGAAATAAGGTCTCACTATTTAGTGTAGGTTGGCGTTGAACTTGCTTATAGCTCAGGCTGGTCTCCAACTCACTGCAATCCTCCTGCCTCAGCCTCCCTGGTGCTGGGATTATAGGTATACACCACCATGTCTGACTTATACTTTTTTGATTATTTTGGGCACTCAATATGAAGCAGTACAGGAGAGATAAGAAGGAGACAAAGTATTAAGAGACCTTTAATGAGGTCACAGGAGAGGCTATGGAGAAATATTGAGGCTCTCTTGCTAGACAAAGGGCTGGGGTCTGCTTAAATTAACTCATGATGGCGGAGCAGGAGTGACATTTTATCTAGGGGTTGGAGTGCATTTAAGGTAAGTGGGAAGGAAAGCCAGGAGGTGTATGTTGGGTCTGGAACACCAGAGGAAGAAGACTGACAAGGTGTCTTTTTATGGTCTTACCATGCTGGACCTCCCCATGATGATTGGCAGATATATGTGGCTAAAAATCTATAATTTTTGAAGGACTGCCATACTGTTTTCCACAGAGACTATACCATTTAACATTTTTGCCAGCAGTACATGAAGGTTCTAATTTATATGTCCTCATTAACAGTCATTTTGTTTTTCTTTTTAATTGTAGCCATTGTAGTGGATATAAAGTGACATTGCATTGTATTTTTGATTTTTCTCTATAGCTAATGATAATTGAACATGTTTTTATTTTCTTATTGACTATGTTTTATTTGTAGAAATATCTATTCAATTCATTGCCTATTTTTAAAATTAATTAATTAATTTTGGTATTGGGGATCAAATTTATAACTGCGTGCTTGCAAGGCAGGTGCTTATGCTACTGAGCTAAATCCCTGACCCTCTTTGCCTATTTTAAAACTAAGTGTCTTGTTGAGTTGTAAGAGTTTTATATACATTCTCAATACTAGACTCTTACCAGGTATGTGGTTCATAATTATTTTCTGCCTTTTAGTAGTCATCAAATTATTTTAGAGAAGTAAGCTGAGATTTATGAATTTGGAATTATGGCTACATTTTCTGTACTTTCATTGGCTTTATCGTTTTTTTTTTAAAATATTTTATTTAAAGAGAAAAAAGCATGTAAAGGGTAGAGATAATACAGAATTCCAAAAAAAAAAAGATAAACAATAAGAAATCACTAGTTAATAAATTACATAATATCCTCTTAGAAATAGTTGTTCAAGTTACAAAATTAAAGCATACAAAGTAGATAGTCAAACAGTGAGAGTGTGAACAGCTATGCATGCATGAATATCTATGTGTATTTCTATCCTTTCTGTATTAGAGGGAAAAACAAAACTTAGCGAGACAAAACAAAACAAATTCCTATAAAAACATGAAACCAAAAAGTCATATAAAACCACAGTACAAGGTGATCTACAATGATTACTATGTTGTTGCTTATTATCTTCAATAGACTGTCTGTATCATCAGGCATAATTGAATATAGCAGTATAATTGAGTATAGCAGTAAATAACAATATTAGTAAAAATAAAACATTGTAGACAGTATAAAACTTCAAAGTCAGGTAATAATCAAACCAGAGCGGATATTCTAGTGGATCTTGTCATCTTAAGTGCAGTTGCCTATACTCTCAGACTTGATACTATCAATTATAACAGCTTTGAATAAAATCTATCAATACAAAACAGTGATCTAACAAACCAGATTTGATTATAATCAGTCATAGTAAAACTGTGTAGGTTTACAGAGCATTAGATTAAGTTAGTAGGAAATTAAGGATGATTGCCGTACTATATCCTGTTATTTTCAGGATCACTGTCTGTGCCCTCAAATCTAGTACAGGTAGAATGACTGGAAGAGAATATAATACATCTAAGCAGAGTGGTGTGAGTAATGTGGGTTTTAAATCCTGGTACACTATTAACAATATAGTGTATCAAGGCCATCTGTGTTACAGATTCTAGCCATCCTTCTCTGCCTCATTTCTGCTATGCTATTTTTCTGTCTTTGTTTGTCTACTTTTCTCCTTCATTCTACTGCCTGCCCCACTCATTGAGGCCTTTCTGCCACTGTTCCTAAAATCCTGGTATTTTTTTTCTCTTTCCTGCCTGCTCTTGTCACTGAGGTGTAAGCAGGCTGCTTATGTCTGCCCCTCCCCACCGGGCCAGCCAAACTTCAGGGGCCTTCACCCAGTTAGTGCATGCTAGGCGCAGGGAATTGATTTGGGACGGCTCATTGGATCCCAGCCAGGGGCGTGGCCCAGTCCAAGCAAATCGCACGAATCTGCTCTTGGGAGGGAGCAACCAACTGAAGTCACTGTGACTCCCAGTTCACGTTCCTCCTGCCTGATTCCAACATGTCGCCTACCTGGTTGCACCCTTCCCATGGGGGGGGTGTCTCACTCCCAGCACTGACCATGGATCAAGAAGGTTCCTCCACCGGCTCGGCTCTCCGCTCTCTGTTGGGCTCACCAACCCCTGACTTCAGCGCTGCTGTGCTTCCTGTGAGCGGTGGCGGGAATGAGTTTGGGCGGCCTTACTGGCTCGCGCGGATTCAAACTGGTGCAAACTTGGCGGGTCACCGCGAAAACACTGTGTCCTGTAGTTTTTAGCTGTTTCACTTGTAGTCCCAAAGTATTTGACAAGCTTTTTTAAGTTTTAATTTCTTCTTATGTCAAGAGGATCCATCTCCCTCTGTCTGGGTCTCTCCAGGGTGATTTATTCTGACATATGAATTGTTTCTCCCAGGAGGCTTTGTATTCTGTTGCTCACTGATTGGCCATCTTGTCTTCTCTCGGCTTTATCGTTTTTTGTAAAATCTTGTAGCTTTCTCTGTTAAATTTTCTCTTTTACATATTAAAGCAAATACTACTTTTTACCCCTTAGTGTTGTATTTTCTAAATGAAGACTTTGAGTATGTTGAGAAAAGTATGTGATCCTGTTTGTATGGTGTGTCTTTTATAAGATACTACCTCTTAGATCAGGTGTGGTGGTGCACACCTGTAATCTCAGCATTTTGGGAGGCTGAGGCAGGAGGATTGCTGTGAGTTTGAGGCTAGTGTGGGCTAAAAATGACTTCAAGGTCAAACTGAACTGCATAGTGAAACCATCTCTTAAATAGACACCCCCCCCAAAACAAATCCTACCTCTTCAATTTGTTGGAGTTGAGAAGTTGCTACCTGCTTGGCCCAGCCCCTGGTTGTTTGGCACTGGCCCTTAATATTTTTTCTGACTGTTAGTCAGTCTTGGTATACCAGATAGAACAGCTGGTTAGAACCATTGTGTCACTTTGGCTAAAGTAGTATAATCAGCAATAACAATAGCATCAAACATGGCCTAAAAATTGAAAAACTGAGGTAACCATTAATTTTCCACCTTTAACTGTCTGAACTAGATTTGAAGTAAGGCTGGAGGACAAAGGGGGATTATGAAAACTTTGTAGAACTGTCCAGAAGATAGGAGGGAAAGAGAAGAAATAAAAGGAAGAACAGAACAAAGTAACAGCCACAAAGAAAACAGAAGCTGTGTTCACACTCATAAAAACAAAATCAAACAGTGAAGGAGAAAAAAATCAAGAATATATATAAAGAAAAATGTCCACTTCCAGGTTTGTTTTTGATAAAAACAAAATCAAACAGTGAAGGAGAAAAAAAAATCAAGAATATATATATGAAGAAAAATGTTCACTTCCAGGTTTGTTTTTGCCGTCACCACTAGATGGCATGTGGAGATGGAGTCCAGATCTGTATTGATTTAGCCTAGCAAGCTAGCAGTAGCTTTATGGTGGGGCATTGGATAATCTCAGTGAACCTACACCTTTATTTCTCCTGAAGTTCAGGCTGGTTTTTGGCCATTAGGCTAAGACCAGATCCATTCATCCTGCAGCTTTCAGTGTATCTCCTGTGGGCTTGAACTCAGCTGGGAGCTACTAGATGGACCCAGCAGTTGTTCTGAGCTCTGTTAGTCCCTGTGCAAGATGGCTTATAGCCATTTTCCATTTTCTTCTGGAAGACCAATTCCACAACACTCACCACCGCTGTTCTTTTCCACTGCTGTGTCTCTCAATGGAGGTGTCTGGTGTTGCTGCAGGTTTGAACCATTCTTCCCATGCAATGAGTCCTGACTCAGAGAAGGCTGGGCTATCTCCTTCTTTGAAGTTCTGTTTGCTCTCCTTATGGACTTCAATTCTCACTTCAGATCTTTCCTTGGTCCAGAGGATCCACCTCCGTCCTTCTCTTACTCAACTCACATTGCTGTATTCCAGTATCTGAACAGCACCTCTCAGTGTCTCTTTCTCTGATGTTACTCTGCTATCTTCCCGGAAGTTGTGTTTTTTTTGTTGTTGTTGTTTTGGTACCAGGGATCAAACTCACACTTCCAGAAGCTGTTTTTTAAACTTTTTGAAAAATAAAATAATGTACAAAAAGTGTAGAAAAGCACAGAAAACAGATGTATAGGCTAGTGGATTATTATGTTCGAATTCTTTTATAACTCCTAGCCAGAAGCTTCTTATTCTGTGCCTCATCCTATCATAGCCTCTTCCTCCCTTCAGAAATTATCTCTACTTTGACATAAAAAGTAATCACTTTCTTGTATTTTTAAATAGTTTTTGTCACTGAACTTTATATGTCTAGATCTTAGTCTTGTCTATTTAAAAAAATGGATATATTTAAATCTATTGTAGTCTGTAGGTTTTCCTTGTATCACTTTCTTTTCCTTAACATTTATATCTTGAAAAACCCATAGGTATTTGGTGTATAGTGTTTCCTATAGTCTGACTTACATATGTATGGAGCATTCCAAAAAATTTTTGGTGTCCTTTGTATTGGTTATAAATTATAGATAGCAACTGAGATTCTGGCTCAATTTCTTTGGCAAGATTATAGTTGGTTGTGTGTTCTTTCAAAAAGATGCACAGAATATCTGCTTTTTCCTATGTGATTTTAGCAGTTGTTGATGTGTAGTTTCTACATTCTCTAACTTGAGTTTTTGAAATAGCATTATAACTGTTTGTTTTCAGTTACTGACTGTAACATTGTGTTAAGGAAACATTTCCCCTCAATCTCTTTGGTTCTCAATAGCATAGTTCATATAAGAAAGGCCCAGTTCTTCCTTTCTATTTGCTTATTGTAAGATAATGAATGGGTTCTCTGTCATCTTCAGGTGATTAGTTTTTTTTTTTTATCAGTGTGGGTGCATATGTTTTTAAAGGTAGAATATATTTTTTTTCATTTTTTTATTTAAAGAGAAAAAAACAGGAAAAAATAGAAATATTACAGAGTTTCAAGAAAAGATAAATAGTAAGAAATCACTAGTTGATACATTACATATTATTCTTTTAGAAATAGTTATTCAAGTTACAGGATGAAAGCACACAAAGTGTACATTAAAGCAGTGAGAGTGGAAACAGATCTGTTCAGCAATCCAACAAGAACCTAGAAATATGGTCATCAATCCCACACATCTAAACATACATGCAGCTATATCTTTTATAGCGCTTCCTATTTCCTCTTTTTTTTAACAATAGCAATTATACATTTTTAAAATTTTATTTAAAGAGAAGAAAAAAAACCCAAAACAAAACAGAAAAAAGGGTAGCAACAATACAGAATTCTAAATGAAAGAAAGAAAAGGGAGAATGAGAAAAAGCCCCACTAAGAAATCAGTAATTTATAAATTACATACTGTCATCTTGGATGTAGTTGTTCAAGGTACAAAGTTAAAGGGTACATAGTAAATATTCAAACAGTCAGGCTACAAACAGTTTTGCTCAAAGATCCAACAAAGATTCAGCAATATGGTCATCTATTTTACACACTCAAACTTACATGCAGTTATATCCCTTAGAGCAGTTTCTCTTCCTCTCTTTTTTACGATAGCAATTACACATTTTGGTTTTATTACACTTGTAGTTAAATGTAGAATATATTTTGAACTCATTTTATATTTGTTATACTAACTGAAACTCAGATTTCTGTATTCAAAAATTTTTAAGTTAATTCTTTAGTCTTTTTGACCTGATCCTGATTTTTCTTGTATGTTTAATTGTTGTAGGGTGATTTCCCCTCATGCACCTATTTCAGCTATTTCTCCAAGATAAATTGGTTTGTTTTAGTAGGAACAAGTATTTCAAAACAACCATAATCTGTATGCTAAGGATATTGGTTCTGTTGGTTATTATGTCTTGGACTTTGCAATGGATAGAGAAAAATAAAAATTATGTAAGTTTTCTTGTGAATTTACAGAGAGATATGCAAAGGCCTACCTTTTTTTGTTAAAAGCTTAATCTCCTATATATCCTATCAGTGTAAGTACATCCTCTTTAGTAACAAGAATGATGTTCCTAAAGACTCAAAAAGGATGATGTAATTACAGTATCCAGGAATTATTCATTTGCTTAATTTTTAAAAGTTCATGTTTAAGCTACATAATGAATACATTCATCGTGGGCAGTTGGTACACGCACATGACACGTATTAGTTCTTTGCATTTTGTCCTAGTTTTCTTATTGCTGAGAAAATACTTGACACCCAAAGTTAAAGGAAAGGTCTATTTCAGCTCATAGTTTGTGGGGGTTTCAGTTCATAGTTGGCTGGTCCATGGCAGAGGGGCATCACAGATGAGAAGCAGTTCATGGTGGGCAGAAGGCAGCAAGGCAGTTAAGCAGTGAAGAAGCAGCAGTCCCAGCAAGTGATGACAAGCAGCCCTTTTTCTGTTTGTTATATTCTATGCCCTTAGGGTGGGTAGCACTCACCCAGGTTGGATCTTTACATTATCCATATCCACAACTACACTAAATGAATCAGTGGACAGATTTGTTAACTACACACCCTTGATCCCAGCATCATATACTTAATTGCAACATCACACATCTATATCTAGCCATCTCTAAAAAGCCCCACCTGTGACCACATGAGGCTTTGGGGCAACTTCTAAATACAAGCCTTAACACATTCCCTCATAGTATCTTCCAGAGATCTCTTAGTCTCCTTCCAATTTGCTGGAGATCTGTCTTCCTGCCTTTTTTTTTTTCTTTGTACTGGGGATCAAACTCATAACCTTGTGCTTGCCAGGCAGGTGCTTATGCCACTGAGCTAAATCCCTGGCATTTTATTGTCTGTCTTTTATTTCACTTTTTCATGTATTTATACTTTGGCTTTCTCCTCTAAGAGAAACCATAAAAATTTTAAGCCTCAGATTTGATTTTTTTTAAACAGAAAAACAATAAAAATTATGATACATAATTTCAAAGCAAGGTAATAGGAAATTAACAATAGTTAATATATTGCGTATTGTTAGTTTCAGAGTAGTTGCTCAGATTACAAGATATAGGTATGTAGCATTGATCAAACAATATAAGCACAAACTATTCTTTTCAATGAACTAATGGAAATTAGTAATATAATTATTCTTAGCTATCTTGTGATATAGATACAGATGTATAGATATATAGATATATGTTTTTTTTTGCCTTTTCCCTTCCTTTTCTGCTTTCTTCCATCCCAGGTGTTCTTTTCTTTTGAGCAATTTCTTTCCTTTTCACAGTATCTATTGTACATTTTGGATCTTATGTACTCTTTCAGTTTCTTACAATAGGGGAGATAGTATGTTTATACATGTGAGTCTGATTTATTTCACTTATGAGAATGGTCTTTAGTTGCATCCATTTTCCTGTAAAAGCCTTGAGTTTATTCTTTATAAATGAGTAGTACTTTATAAAAATACTTCATCTTTTATCCCTTCCTTGGTTGATGGGCATTTAGGTTGTTTCCAAGATTTAGCTGTTACAAATGTGCTTCTATAAACATGGGTGCATATATGTATGTATGTATATATATATATATATATATATATATATATTTAAAATATGGAACGATTCATGAATTTGTGTGTCATTCTTGTGCAGGAGCCATGCTATTCGCTGTTTCATTCCAATTTTAGTATATGTGCTGCTGAAGTGAGCACAGGTGCACATATATTGCTGTGGTATGATATTTTCAATTCTTCTGGGAAAATACCCAGAAGGGGAATAGCTGGATTGAATGGGACCTCTAATGCTAGTTTCTGAGGAATCTCCACATTGATTCCCACAGTGGTTGTATCAGTCTGTATAGAGAAGTTTCTCACCAACAATAGAGAAGTGTTCCTTTTTCCTCACAACCCCTCCAGCATTTGTTATTTGCTAATTTCTTGATGATGGCCATTCTTTCTGGGGTAAGATGGAATCTCAAGGTTGTTTCAGTTTGCATCTCTTGAATGATCAATGATGTTGAACATTTTTTCATGTACTTATTTGGTGTTGTATTTCTTCATCTGAGAAGTGTGTATTCATCTCTGATGACCATTTTTGCATTAGGTCTTTGAGTTTGGCGGGGGTTTCTGACTTTTCTCAATCGTTTATATGTTCTAGATAGAAGTCCTTTGTCTGAGGGATAATTGGCTAAAATTTTTCCACTCTGTGGGTTTTCTTTTCATGGTGTTGATGATTTGTACTGGCAAAAAAAAGAGACCTGAGGATCAGTGGAACAGATTAGATGATGCAGATACAATTGCAAACACACTCAGCCACCTTATCTTTGACAAAGGGACCAAACATATTCAGTGGATGAAAGATAGCCTCCTTAATAAATGGTGCTGGAAAAAGTGGCTTTTCAAATGCCAGAGACTAACACTAGACCCATGTGTATCACTTTGCACTAAACTAAAGTCAAAATGTGTCAAAGATCTAAATGTTAAAACAGAAACACTAAATCTACTGAAAGAGAAAGTAGTTAGAAATCTTGAAAACAAGGGGCAGAGGCAGAGAATTCACGAACAAAAACCAAACTGCACAGCAAGTACTTCAGAGAACGAACAACTGGGATCTCATCTTGTTAAAAAGTTTTTGTATATTCAAAGAAATAACCAACAGAGTGAAAATGATTGCTTTGCTTTTCTTCTCTTCTCTTCTCTTCTCTTCTCTTCTCTTCTCTTCTCTTCTCTTCTCTTCTCTTCTCTGAAACAAGGTGTTGCTATGTAGTTTAGCCTAGCTTTGAATTCATTATATAGCCTAGGCCAGCTTCAAATGTGCAGAAATCCTCCTGCCTCAGCCTTTCAAGTGCTGGGGTTACAGGTATGTGCCACTATGCCCAGCTTGGTTTATTTCAGTTGACATAATGGATTCAAGGTGAGTTCATTTTCCTACAAATGATTCATTTATCTTTCTTTATGGTAGAGTAGTATTCCATTGTGTATAAACATCTTTTCTTTATACATTCAACTGTTGATAATGGACATGCAGGCAGTTTCCACAATTTAGGTACTGTGAATTATGTTGCTATAAGCTTGGGGCAGATTGTCTTTGTCCTTTAAAAAGACATAAATCACAGCTGTATCCTTTAAAAAAATAACTGCAAATTTTTTCAGCCTTTGAAAAAAATGTTAGAGGAACAAGAGACTGATGAAAATGATGTTTAAAGAAAAGGAGGGGCTGGGGATTTAGCTTAGTGGTATAAGCGCCTGTGTGGCAAGTGAGAGATTGTGAGTTAGATCCCTGGCAAAAAAAAAGAAAAGAAAAGGAGGAGGAGGAGGAAAAGAAGAAGAAAAAGGAGAAGAAAAAGAAAATAAAGAACAACCAAAGACTTTCCATAGAATGACATGACACCTTGTGGATCCCTTGTTGGCCATAGATAAGTCATAGTTGATTTTTTTTTTTAAAGACTGGTCTCACTATGTATTTCAGGCTGTCTTTGAATTTGTGTTGTTCTTCTCATGTTGTGGGATTATAGGCATGTACCACCATGCTGGGCTCTTACTAATTTTTATAGACATCTTACTATTGTGATTTTGACAAAAACAGAAAATTGATCAATTCTTTTGTATCAGAGTAAAATATGATTTGTGTATTGAAGAATTCAATCTAGATTGTCATTGGACTGAACATTTTCCTTCTGAAAATAAAACCAGCTATAGATATAAGAAGTTTGAAATACCTGATTTAAGAACATTATGGTTTAAGCCGTTGTTTAATTTTAGAAAATATGATACCAATCAGTAAGATATGTGCATGTTCAATTATAACTTGTTTCAAGTCTGAGTTGAAGAGTTATTTCCTAAAATATGCCTTAATGGTTTTTCATTGTTGGTGTATTTCAGAGGAATACATCAATGAAAAATATTTGCCATTTGATTTATTTTTTGTCAGTTTCTTTATCTGAAGAAAAGAACATATTTCTCATAAATGAGAATCTTGGACCTTATCTTAAGAAATGTGTATCTCAGTGATAACTGTGGTCTTCACATGCCTATAATCCCAGCACTCAAAGCTGAGGCAGGGCTATCCTGAACCACATAGTGAAACCTGGTCTCAGAAGACCAAAAAAAAAAAAAAAAAAGATAAAGTCCAAAAGTTCCCTGATACATTTTAGACTATACAACTAATAAAAATTTCCTTGATTTCTTTACGATTTTATATTTTTGCCATCATATACAGGATATGCTATTGATTTAAGAAGTATTTATACTTCCATGGTATTCTTTTGATTCATAAAGGTCAACTGCCTTTTTGTCTTTTTATTAGTGTATGGTTTCTTTTCTTTTTTTCATTTGCTACAGGTTATGTTTTTCAAATTGGATGATATGAACAGTATCACTGATATATTTACTTTTGGTAAACAGTACTTTTTGTTGTATGAAATTCAAATCTACTGAGTGATCCATCAAATTGAGCTGTCTATTCACAGTTTAAAATATCAGCTAATCAGGCCAGAATTTATAATTGTTGAATCTCATCAAGAATTTTTCTTTGTGGGTTTTTATTTTTTTAATATTAAAGTGGTCATTCCTGATTTTTATCTGATGTAGAAGACCTTTGGTGTTTTATATTCTGGAAATTCAAAGCTTAATTTGATACAAAATAACATTTGCATTCTATTCAGGAAAATACTTCTGTATGTTTTCAATGTAACTGTCATTGTATACAAAAAAGTTCTTACATTTGTAGTTAGTGTATGATTGTTTTAAAATCCTAATGTTCTTATATTTTAAAAACAACAAACTTCATGTTTTATTGTTCTTGACTGTTAATATTGTGTGATATTTGTCAGGTAGAAATCAGCAAGATGGATCACATAGTTTATACCTTACAGCAAAAGGAGGGTATGATGCTAGAATATATTAGCTACAAGTAAGGAAAGAAAAGATAAATACTCAGAATGAAACATCTGGCCATAGTCTAATGCATAACTTCTGCATTATCTTCTCCTTTTTTAGGTTCTCTTTCTGTAAATTCATTGCAGAATCATAAGGTACAACAAAATTTCATTAAAGCTTTCTCCCTTAGAATATTAAATATTGTATTATTAAAACTTTTTTGTTAGGAGATATTTATCATACAAAACACAAAGCAGAATTATAAAAATTCACAAATAAGTTGAGAGCACAAAATAAAAATAGAAAATATATTAAGAAATGAATGTTAAGCCTAAAACAATGCAAGAAGTTACACTCAACAAATAATGCCCTAGGATTTTTGTTTTTTTCAAATCCATTTTATTCATGGATAAAAAGAAAGAAAAAGAAGATGAAGAAAGAAACTACAACAAAATTTTAAAGTACATCAATCAGGGGGTACATACATTGTGCATTGTCATCCCCAAATCATTCACCCAGAGCACAAGACATCTGCATTCAATTGTCCAAATACTACCATTACAAATCTTTCTCTTCAGTGAACTCAGAGAAATCAGTAGTATAACTGTCTTATCTTTTTAATATACATGTGTTTTTTCTTTTATCTTGTCATGCTAATGAAACAATATGATGTTTACATGTGTGTCTTATTTATTTCATTTGAGTATGTTCTCAAGGTGCATCCATTTACCCATAAAAGTGTCCAGTTTATTATTCTTTATGGCTGAGTAGTACTCCTTTGCATAAAAATACTATATGTTTTTTATCCATCCCTCAGTTGATGGGCATTTAGGCTATTTCCAAGATCTGGCTATTATAATCTGTGCTGCTATAAACATGGGTGCATATGTATCACTGTGATATGATGTTTTTAACTCTTTTGGGAAGATATGCAGAAGGGGAAAGCTGGGTTGAATGGGACCTCCAGTCCTAGTTTTTTTGAGGAATCTCCACACTGATTTCCACAATGGTTGCACCAGTCTGCATTCCCACCAACACTGGAGAAGAGTTCCTTTTTCCCAACAGCGTCTCCAACATTTGTTATTGGTTGATTTCTTGATACTAGCCATTCTTTCTGGGGTAGGGCGGAATCTCAGTGTTGTTTTAATTGCATTTATATTCTTTCTTTTTTTTTTTGGTACCCAGGATTGAACTGACATCCTTGTGGTTGCCAAGCAGGCACTAGTGCCGCTGAGTAAACCTCCAGCCCTTAATTTGCATTTCTTGAAGGACCAGTGGTGTTGAACATTTTTTTTCACATATTTATTTGCTGTTTGTATTTCTTCATCTTCAAAGTGTGTATTCATCTCAGATGCCCATTTTTGGATTCAGTCTTTAAATCTGGAACACTGCTTTTTTTTTTTTTTGAGTTCTTTATATGTTCTTGATAATAATCCTTTGTCTGAGGAAGAGTGGGCAAACATTTTCTCCCATATTGTGGATTGTCTCTTCATTCTGTTGGTGGTTTCTCCTTTCTTTCTTTCTTTCTTTCTTTCTTTCTTTCTTTCTTTCTTTCTTTCTTTCTTTCTTTCTTTCTAATATAAAAATAGTAAAGTCCAACTAAAGAAGGCAGAACAAAGCCAGTCAAAATAATGCAGCAAAAATGGTAAAAATTTCAAAGCAGGATACCAGGACAACAATAGCTAACATAGTGTATCTTATTATCTTCATAGTAGTTGTCCATTCCATCAGGTATAGCAAAATCAAACCAAAAGCAAAACACAGTAAAACCAATCAAAACAGCATATTGAATAAAGCAAAACAATCAGAAAAAAGCAAAACAGTGAAAACAATATTTGACTTAAAAGACAGGGTACAAGGAAATACGCCCTATTTGCTGTATTACTGTCATCCTCCCAAGAGATGTGTAGACCTCTGGCCCCAGGTGAGCACAATCAACCAAATAATACAAGCATTTAGTTGCTTTATGTACCTTAGTTGCTATCAACTTATCCTGTCCCCTGAACCATCAGCTTGCTTTGAGCGGGGGTGGCATGGACAGTGTTTGATTCTCAGTCTGCTTACAGCAGGTAGGCTCATGGGAGGTGCTATCTGACATTTCTCTCCCTGGAACCCATGCAACTTGTGCGGCTTACCAGAAAGGCTGGCTGGTTGATTTCTTGGTTGGTCCTTTCAGTCCCAGCATGGCTGATTCTTGGAAGACACTGGCTTTTCTCTCCCAGGAACCTGCATGGTTGGTGTGGCTTACCAGAAAGGCTGGCTGGTTGATTTCTTGATTGGTCCCTCAAGTCCCAGCATGGCCAATGCTCAGGAGACACTGACTTTTCTCTCTGGTGGTTTCTCTTGCTGTACAAAAGCTTTTCAGTAGGTTGAGATCCTAGTTTTTAATTACTTGTGATAGTTCCTGTGCAATTGGAATTTTGTTCAAAAAGACTTTGCCTACACCAATGTCTTCAAGAGTTTTACCTACTCTATCTTCCAGCAGATTTAATGTTTCTGTTTCAATATTAAGATCTTTGATCCATTCTGATTTTAGTTTAGTACATGGTAAAAGAGACAGGTCCAATTTTAATCTTCAGCATGTGTAGAGCCAGTTTTTTGAGACATGTTATTGGAATTTTGATTAGGGTTGCATTGAATCTGTATAATAGTTTTGAAAATATGATCATTTTCACTATATTGCATCGTCCTACCCAAGACTATGGGATATCTCTCTATTTTCTAGTATCCTCTTCAATCTCCTTTTTCAGAGTACTGTAGTACTCTGAAACATAGAACATAACATCCTTTGTTAGATTGATTCCTAGGTATTTCATTTTCTGGATGCTATTGTGAAAGGTATTATTTCCCTGATTTCTCTCTCAGTGAATTTATTATTTGTGTACAGGAAGACTATTGATTTTTGAGTGTTGACTTTGTGTCCAGCTATGTTACTAAATTTGTTTATTAAATCTAGAAGTGTTTTGGTGGAATTTTTGGGGTCTTCAAGTAGAGTATCAGGTCATCTGCAAATAGCTATAGTTTAACTTTTTCCTTTCCTATCTTTATTCCTTTTATTGCTCCAGCAAAAAAATTGCTCCAGCTAAAGTTTCTAAGACTATGTTGAATAAGAGCAGAGCCCATAGACATCCTTATCTTATTCCTGATTTTACAGTGAAAGCTTTCGGTTTTTGTTCATTTAGAATGACGTTGGCTGTTGGGTTGTCATAGATGGCCTTTATCAGATTGAGATAAAGACCATCTAGTCCAATTTTCTGTAGAGTTTTTATCATGAATGGGTGGTGGACTTTGTCAAAAGCTTTTTCTGCATCTGTTGCAATGATACTTCGATTTTTGTCCTTGGCCCTGTTAATATGGTGTATTACATTTATGGATTTACATATGTTTAACTATCCCTGCATCCCTGGGATGAATCCCACTTGATCATAGTGTATAATCTTTTTGATGATTTGCTATAGTCTGTTTGCCAGTGTCTTATTGAGGATTTTTGCATCCATGCTTACTAGAGAGTCTGGCCTGTAATTCTCTTTCTTAGTTGGGTCCTTCTCTGGTATTGGAATCAGAGTAATGCTTGCTTCCAGGAATGAATTTGGGAGTACTGCTTCACTTTCAGTTTCATTAAAGAGTTTGAAAAGTAGTGATGTTAGATCTTCACTACATTTTTTGTAGAATTCAGCAGTGAATGCATGAGGTCTAAGCTTTTCCATGTTGACTTTTTTTTTTTTATTTTGCTACTGGGGATTGAATTTACAGCCTCACGCTTTCCAGGCAGGCACTTACGCCACTGTACTAAATCCCCCACCCCTGTTGATAGGTTTTTAATTATATCTTCAGTTTCATTTATTAATATTGGGTTATTTAGGTATTTTATATCTGTTTGATTTGGCTTTGGTAATTCATATGAATCTAGGAATCTGTCCATTTCTTCAGTATTTCCCATCTCCTTAGAATACAAGTTTTCAATGTAGGTATAGATGATTTTCTAGATTTCTTCAGGATCTGTTGTGATATCACCCTTTTCATTCCTAATTGCATGGATTTGAGTCTTTCATGTTTTTGATAAGGTTGGCTAAGGTTTTGTCAATTTTATTTAATGAAGCAACTGTTTGAGTCACTGCTTCTCTGTATTTTTTTTTTTTTTTAGTCTCTGCTCAGATCTTTATAATTTCTGCTCTGATTTTTATAATTTCTCATCTGAATGACCTTTTGGTTTAGCCAGCTCTTCTTTTTCTAGAAGTTTGAGGTTCAACATTAAATTGTTTGTATGTGCTTGCTCTGTTTTCCTGCTATAGGCATTTACTGCTATAAATTTCCCTCTTACAGTGATTTTGTTATGTCCCACAAGTTCTGATATGTTGTATTGTCATCATTCAAATATAAAAACTAATTTCTTCTTTAATTTCATCTGCAACTCATTGATTGTTCACTAGGGTGCTATTTAATTTCCATGTGTTGATGAAGTTTTTGTGGTTTCCTCTGGCATGGATTTCCAATTTCATTACACTTTGGTCTTGTGGTTCCTTTTATGAGGATGTAGTGACATTCTTTATCTCTCTTGATCAGTCTTGGCTTGAAATCTACATTGTCTACAAATAGAATAGCTACCCCTGCTTTTTTCTGGATTCCTGTTGCTTGGAATATTTTGCATCCTTTGACATTCAGTCTGTGAATTTCTTTTTGAATTAATTGTGTGTCTTTTATATTGTTGGATCTTGCTTCTTGATTCATTCTGCCAGTTTGTGTCTTTTGACTGGTGAATTGAGACCATTCATAGTGATGGTTAAAACTGAGATATGTTGATTTATCTTTGTCATGTTACTTTCCTGTTGTTGTCTCCCCCCTTTTTTTTCCTTCCCCTCTAATTGTTTGTCTTGTGTGGTGGAATCCTTCTATTAGGGTTCATGAAGCTGTAGTCCCTATTATCTCTTTCTAGAATGTCCTTCATAACATTTTGGAGTGCTGGTTTGGTGGTCATAAATTTCCTCAGATGTTCTTTGTTATGGAACTATCCTATTTCTCCCTCAGTTTTGAAAGATAGTTTTGCAGGTTACATCAATCTGGGTTGAAAGTTGTTTTCCTTTAGAACTTGGAGTACTTCATTCCAAGCTCTCCTTTACTTAAGAGATTTTGCTAAGTGAGCTGTAATTCTGATAGGCTTTCCTTTAAAGATGATTTGTTTCTTTTCCCTAATAGCTTTTAATATTTTATTCTTGTGTTGAATTTTTTGAATCTTGACTGTGATACGCCTGGATATAGATTTTGTTTTTGATCATTGCTAATTAGAGTTCTATATGCCTGGTTTCTCTGTATGTCAAATTCTTTTTCTCTACCAGGAAAGTTTTCTGTCATGATGTCTGTGAACATGTTTTTAATGTCATTTGTGTTACTTCCTACTTGTTCATTGACTCTAATTAATCTTTTTTTTTTTGGTCTCATCTAGCAGCTGCTGGATTGATTTCTCTTGGTTCATTGCTAGTTTTGAGAAATCTTTCTTTTTTTGGTTGCTAACTTTAGGCCTATCTTCAATATCTGAGATCCTGTCTTTATGTTGGCCTAATTTGATTTGAATACTTTCAATGGAGTTTTTATTTTCCTGGATATCTGCTTGAATATGCATTTTGGATTCCATTTGTTTCCTATGCTGTGCTTCCATAATTTGCCTAAGCTTGTCTATTTTATTGTCTGTCTGTTCTAACATTGCTAAGTTTTATGTGTATTTTAGTAAACTCTGTAGTTACTTGAGTGATTATTTCTGATTTCATTTTTTCCAGAGCCTCATTCAATTGCTTTGTTGTTACTTCACAGTGACCTTGTGGAGGGGGGGGGGCTTTGGATTGTCCCACCTCCTTACCCAGGTGTCTGGGGTTTCATCTTGTTGTCCTCTCTTTTTTTTTCTTTTTTAGTTTAATTCCTGGGGTGATGCTTGGAAATTGTCTATGATGGGTTGCTTTATTGGTGGTATTTAGAATACTTAGGTGATGATTACTTCTTTGAGGTATCTTGCAGGTGTAGGTGGTTTGTGGGTTTCGAGTCTATTGGAAAATCTGACTTCTTCAATTTGTTGGAGATGAGAAGTTGTTTGGCCTAGTCCTTGGTTTTTTGGCACTGTGCCAACCCCCCTCAACAGTATTTTCTGTGACCCTTAGTTAATCTCAGTCATGGATTATTGGGGCCAGTAGTTGTTTAGAATAATTATGTTAATTTTGGGTGCAGTTTTGGTACCAATAGCATCAAACAGCATAGCAAACAACAAACTGAGCTAACTCTTAATTTGCCACTTTTAACCATATGAACTAGATTTGTGATTATATAACAAAATACAAAACAAACCATATAATTATATGCAATATCTAAGTCTGTAATAATTCAATTTTGCCCTCAGGGTTAAAAGTTAAAATAAATTAAAGAGAAATTAGAGAAGCAGAAAAAGAAAAAGAGATTACAAGGAAGGTTGGAGAACAAAGATGGGTCCAGGGGCTGGGGATTTAGCTTAGTGGCATAAGCGCTTGCCTGGCAAGTGTGAGGTCATGAGTTCGATCCCCGGTACCAAAAGATGGGTCCTTCCAACTTGGGGAAACTGGTACAAAAAATTGAAAGATAAGAGAAGTGGAAGAGATAAAAGGAAGAACAATATAGAACCACACCCACAAAGAGGATAGGAGCCACTCACACTCAAAAAATAAAAAACTGTGACAGAGAAAGAAAAATAAAAAAAACTGAATAAAACAAAAGAAAACAAAGAAGAAAAGAAAAAACAAACAAACGAAACAAAGCAAAACAACCAAAGAATCTACTGCCAGGATTCTTTTGAGCTTCACTAGTAGACAGCCTGTGCAGACAGCACCCCAAATTGTGCCACTGCATTCCAGCAAACCAGCCTTTGCTTTATGGCTAAGTAGTAGTGACCTTAGCAGGCCTGCCTGGAGACTGGACTCATAGAGCTTGCCAAGCAATTTCCATGGGTCTATGCCCAGGTAGGAGCTCCTAGAGGAAGCTGGCAGCTGTTCTGGGTTTTGGGCTCTTGCAGCCTCGCTCCAAATGGCTCTTGGCTAATGGCTCTCTCCCACGGGAAGACTGAGTCCTCTGCTCTCACCACCAGCCATTGCAGTCCTTCACATCTGTTATTTCCTTCCCCTGCTGTGTCTCTCTGTAGAGGTCTTTGAGGTGGCCAGCTGCCACCATTAGCGTGACTGTGTGTCCCCAGGTTCCAACAGCTTCTCTTGCAGAGTTATTCCTGTTCCTGATGAAGGCATCGCCACCTATTGCCTTCTTCTTTGTTAAAGTTTTTCTTTTTTATTCTCTCTGTAGGCTTCAGTACACACTTTAGATTCTTCCTGGGTCCAGGGGACCCACTTCCTTCCTTCTTGTCTTCCTCATGATTCTATATTCCAGCATCTGGATGGTGACTCTCAGAGAGGCTGTTTTCTCTGCTGCTTACTGTTTAACTGCTCTGCCATCTTCTCCGGCCCAGTATTTTCAAATCCACAGAACTTAGGCTGATCTTGGCCTCTGGTGGTGGAGCTGGGGGCTGAGTCATTTAGCCTACAGTTCTCTGGGTGTTTCCTGCCTACCTTACCATGGCTCCCTGACCTTGAATGCCTTTGTCCTTCCGGTCATTATGGAATTTCAACACCAGCAGTACTGAGAAGCTCCTCTGAGTACTGAGTTCAGTTGGCCCTCCCTAAATTGTTGTCCTCACAAGCACTTTTTCTACAGTACATGGAATTCAATGGAGTTGCTCACCTGATGTTGTAGTGCCCAGCATTCACTGTTCCATTTCCCTGGTGTGATTTTCCCTGGAGGCCTCTCTAGTCACCTGCCCTCACTGTGTCTTTATAGATTCAATCATCCTTTCTCATGCAGTGAGTTGGGAGCCAGGGAGTTTACCCTCTCCTTTTTCTGCCTCAGGCTTATCTCTTTACTTTCTCTGTGGGCTCCAGTTTTCCATTTGTATCCTTTCTGGGTGGTTGGCATCCTCCTCCATCTTGGTTTTCTTCTGCAAGTTGTTTTCCAGCATCTGGATCCAAATTTTGGAGAGGTTGGCTTCTTGATTTATGTTGTTAAATATCATCTGTTTTTCAGTTTTTGTAGGTCACATGTGTCTAGAAATTTCCTGTTTCTTTCTGATTTACCAATTGATTGGTATGTACTTTTTCAAAATATTTCCTAATGATTCTCTGTATTTTAATGATGTCTGTTTTTAATAACTTTGCCATTTCTTAATTTTATTTAGATCTTTTTCTTTTAGTTTAGCTAAGAGTTTGTCAGTTTTATATTTTCAAAGAACCAACTGTTTTATTCATCTTTTCTGGTTTGTCTGCTTCATTTATTTCTTCCCTGATATTTATTCCTTTTATTCTTTCAATTTTAAGTTTAGTTTGTTCTCGCTTTTCTAAAATCTTACAACACATAAGACCGGGGATTTAGCTGAGCAGCACAGTGCCTGTCTGGCAAGTGTGAGGTCCTAAGTTTGATGTCTGGTACCAAGAAAAGAAAAAAATCTTAAGATGCATCATTAACCTGGTGTAATGGTGTAACACTTTATCTCAAAAGTAGAGAGGCTGAGGCAAGATGATCATGAATTTGAGGCCAAATAAGCAAGTTTGAGACTAGCCATGAAAGATGAAGAAAAGATGTATCATTCTGTTAAATTTTTGATATCTCTGGTTTTTAAGTGTAGCCAAGTGTAACTATAAACTATCTTTTATATTAGCTTTCACTGTGTCCCACAGGTTCTGATAGGTTGTGTTTTTATGTCATCCCCCCTCCTCAATGCATTTTATTTCAAGGATAAAAAGAAAAGAAAAAAGAGGAGGAGGAGGAGGAGGAGGAGGAAGAAGAAGAAGAAGAAGAAGCAGCAGCAGCAGCAGCAGCAGCAGCAGCAGCAGCAGCTATAACAAAATTTCAAAGCATGTCAGGGGGCAATAATGATACATACATTGCACATTGTCATCCCAAATCATTCACTGAGAGCAGAAGACATCTTCATTCAATTGTCCGAACAATACCAGCACAAATCTTTCTCTTCCGTGATTTCATGTCATTTTATTCTAGAAAATTTTAAATGCCTCTACCCTGATTTCCTTAATGAAACTTGTCCTTTCAATAGTGTACTGTTCAATCTCCATATGTTTGTATAATTTCTGTAGTTTCTCTTGCTCTTGATTTCTAGTTTTATTCCATTAATGATCTGATAAAATACTAGAAATTATTTCAATTTTTTGATACATGTTAAAACTTCTCTTACTGTTTATTTATTCATTTATTTTTGGTAGTACTGGATATTGAACTAAGGGTCTTGTGCATGCTAGGCAAGCACTCTCCCACTGAGCTACTTCCCCAACCCATACTGTTTAAATACGTTTTGAGAAAGATCCAGTGCTAATGTATATTCTGCAGATATTGGATGGAATATTTTATAGATGTGTGTTAAATTCATTTGATCTATAGTTTTTGTTTTTTTTTTAAGGCGGGGTCTCATTATTGTAGCCCAGGCTGGCCTTGAACTTTCAGAGATCCTCCTGCTTTAGCTTTCCCACTGCTGGGATTACAAGTGTGCGCCACCATACCCAGCTCTTAGTTTAGCTAAGAGTTTGTCAGTTTTATATTTTCAAAGATCTATAGTTGAGTTGATATTTGTTAGTTGATTTCTTTGTGTGTTGATGATATGTCAGTTGGTGAGAGTGGGTATTGAAGTTCCCCACTGTTAATTTTGGGGGTGGGATACTGGCGGTCAAACTCATTACCTTGTACTTGCTAGGCAGGCGATTGTACTTGCTAGGCAGGCGATATGCTGCTGAGCTTTATCCCTGTCTTCCCTCTTGTCCCTCCCCGTTAATGTTTTGGGGCTTATCATTCCCTTTTATGTTCAGTATGTTTGTTTTATGAAATTGATTGAATTGACATTCTGTTTCCATATAATTATAATTGTTATATCTTCTTGATAGATTGTTTTATTTATATGTAGCAACCTTTTTTATGTCATCTAAATGATTTAGGCTTAAAGTCTGTTTTGTCAAATGTAAGCATATCTGCTCCTGTTTGATTTTGTACTTCATTTGATTGAAATATCATTCCCTGTTCTTTTTCTTTCAATCTGTGAGGTGCATTCCTTGCATAGAGAGTATTTTTGGGTCTTTTTTTAAAAAATTCATTCAGTTAGTCTTTGTCTTTTAATTGGAGAATTAAGACCATTTACTGGGCTGAGACTTTAGCTCAGTGGCACAGTGCTTGCTTGGCAAGCACAAAGTCTTGATTGAGTTTGATTCTGGGTACCCAAAACCCAAACCAAACCAAACCAAAACAAACAAAAAAGAAAAACAGCACAAAAGACCACTTAGCTTCAGTGTTTGAATTGAAATGTGCTAACACTGTCATTTTCTTTTTTTTCCCCCAATAGTCAATTTGAAAATTCTATAGTCATTTTCTCCTCTCATTTATCTTAAAGGTTTGCTGTTTTAGTGTATTCAATTTTTTTCAACTTTTCATTTCTTTATCTATGATTCTAGTGAGATTTATTGTTTCTTGTGCTTTTTTTTGTTTTTATTTTCTGTGTGTAGGATTCCATTATGTATCTCTAATGCTAGTTTAATGGTTATAAATTCTTGTAGTTTATGCATAGCTGAGAAGGTCTTTTTTCTTTAGTTCTGAAGGAAAACATGGTTTGATACAAAAATTCAGGTTGGCAATCGTTTTCTTTCAGAACATCACATGACTTTCTGGCTTTAGTTTTTACTGAGATATTTATTGTCATTCTAATTTCTTTGCCTTTAAAGTAACTTGAGATTTTTTTATCTTGCATATTTTGATGGTTTGTTTGGTCTACTTTTCAAGTTTAATTTTAATATGTTATAGAGACAATTATGTTATAAAGAAGTTGTTTTCTGATCATGTCTGCTTAGAGTTCTGTGTGCCTTCTGTACTCATATTTCTCCCAAGACTTGAGAAATTTTCTATTATTCACTAAATATATTTTCTGTGGTACTTATAGCTCTTATACCATGTGTATTCCAATTATGTGTATCTTTAACAGTGTCGCAAAATCCTGTATGTTCTCCTTGTTCTTTTTAATATTTTTTATTGTGTCTGAATCTGGAAGTACATTAGCGTTTTTCAACCTTTGATATTCTTTCTTTTGATTGATATAGTATATTTGTGAAACCTTGATGTGATTTTAATCTCTTTTACTGTGCTTTTCATTTAGAATTGTTTAGTTCTATTTGAAAATATGTATTTCATATCCTGTATTATCTAATTAATTCAGTTGTTTGGTTATATTATCCTTGAATTCATTGAACTTTTTAATAATCATTCCCTTGAGTTTTTTCTTGGCATTTTCTGTACTTCAGTGTTTTGGGAATCAGTTACTAGGGATTATGGACTTTAGGAGGTGTCATTTAAAAAACATTTTTGTATTTCTGTGTTTAGATTTGCCTATCTTTTCAGGTGGATTTCTGTTTCATTTTTCTCTAATAAGAGATTTGTCTTCTTAATAAGCAGCAGTTGATGATATTCTCTGGGATATTGTTTAATTTCAATTAAACATTATTTTTATTATTAAAGAGAAAACAAAAGCAAAAGAGAAAAAAAGGAAAGATATAATACAGAATTTCAAAGAAAAAGAAAAAAAAACAGTAAGAAATCACTAGTGGATAAATTACATATTGTCTTCTAGATATAGTTGTTCAAGTTACAAAATTAAAGCATACAAGATGGACATTCAAACAGTGAGGCTGCAAACAGTTCTGTTCAACAATACAACAAAAACTTAGCAAGATGGTTATCAATCCTACACACTTAAACATACATGCAGTTGTATCCTTTAGAGCGCTCTCTTTTCCTCCTTTTGCTTTTCAAGTCCATTATCTGTTTAGTTATATCATGTTTCACCTTGCTCAGTAACTTACAGATCTGTTTTGTTGTTATTTACTTTTTATTATTTATTTTAATTTTTATTATTTTGAAGGTAGCAAAATACAACAGAACAAGATGGAACAAAGCCAAATGAGACAGTGCAGTGAAATTGGTACAGAAACCCTCAACAGGTTACTGGCATAACAGTAATAGGTACCATAGTGTATCCCATTATCTTCACAACAGTTGTTCTTTCAATCAGTTATAGCCAAATCAAAGAAAATACAGGACATTCTAGAACTTATCAAAACAGAACATTGAATAGAGCAATACCATTAATCAGAAAAAGCAAAACAGTGATAACAATATTTGCCTTCAAAGAGATGGTAGAAGGAAATCCCTCCTATTTACTACATTGCATATGGTCAACATCTCATGAGATGTCTAGATCTCTGGCTCTCACTTGCTAACGGGGGTGGGGGTTGATTCTCAGCCCACGCTCCAGTAGGCTCATGGGAGCTGCTGAGTGATTCTTCTCCTGCCTCATGCCAGGGGCACTTACCGAGAGGGCAGGCAAATTGCCTTTCTGTGCTGCGTCTTGAGTCCCTCCATGGTCGGAGCTCTGGGGCTGCTGGTTCTCCTTCCAGCTCAGGCCAGGGACCCTCACTGAGAGGGCAGGCAAATTGCCTTTGTGTGCTGCACCCTGAGTCCCTCCATGGTCAGAGCTCTCTGTTATTATTTTTTTTATTTTGAAGATAGTAAAATACAATGAAACAAGACAGAGTAAAGATGGAATAAAGCCAATCAAGGCAATGCAATGAAACCTATCAAAACAGAATATTGAATAGAGCAAAACCATTAATCAGAACAAAGCAAAACAGTGAAAACAATATTGGCGTTCAAAGAGAAGATAGAAGGAAATCCCTCATATTTGCTATATTGCATATATGGTCATCCTCCCAAGAGATGCTCAGAACTCTGGCCCCAGGTCAGCATAATCAACCAAACAATACAAGCATTTTGTTGCTTTATGTGCCTTAATTGTTATCAACTCCAGCTGTCCTGTCCCGACACCATCTAGTTGTTAATAGGGGGTGGGGGGTAGATAGGACCTTTAGTTCTTAGCCTGTGTGCTGCTAGGCTCATGGGAGACACTGACTTGTTCTTTCTTTGGTGCTCCCACTGCTCACTCACACTGCTGTTGCTTACCAGGAAGGAGGGCTTGTTGCTTTCTTGCTCAGTCCCCCAAGTTCCAACATGGCTTGATCTCGGGAGACACTGACGTGTTGTGTTAGTCTTTGCAGATTTGCTTTGTGCTGAGATTTTTCATTACTGAGCCAGATTTGCAGCTTGAAAACCTAATGTCTTTTCTTGAGCATACAGTATTCCTGGAATATGCTGTGGTTTTCTAGATTACATAGCATATATATATATATATATATATATATATATATATATATATTTCTTTTTTTTACGTTTCTTTGTGTTTGTCTTTATTTTTGAAATCATTTTATTTAAGGATAACAAGAAAGAAAGAAAGAAAGATGGGGACAAGAAGAAGAAACAAAAAAAACCTACAACAGAATTTCAAAGCACGTCAATGAAGGGGCAACAGTGGTACATACATTGCACATTGTCATCCCTAATCATTCACCCAGAGTACAAGATACCTGCATTCAATTGTTCAAACAATACCAGCACAAATCTTTCTCTTCAACAAACTCAGAGAAATCAGTAATATAACTATCTTAAGTAGTTTTTAATATACATATATATACATATACATGTTTTTTTTTTCAGCTTGTCACACTAATGAAACTATACGATATTTACACAAGTGTGTTTTACTTATTTCACTAATGAATATACAGGTATTTTTTATTTCCCTAGATTTCTGAAAGAAACTCATCCCTGCCCGTGAGCTTAGGAGGTGTATTTTGTATCTCAGTTTTTTGTTTCAGATAACTGTGGGTGTTTTGATCATATTTCATTGTTTTTGAATAATACCTGCTGCTTTTCTAACTTAAGAAAATTTCTGAGTTAAGTGTAATGAGAGGAACATTTTGCACTAGTCCTTCAGGTGGCTTCCAGACAAGTTAGAACAGACACATAATCAGTGAGGAATAAGGTCAACTCTGCTTCTTCCAGAACCAGGGATGAGGGACTCACATTGAAATCATGGGCCACTATTTTTAAGACTGTTGGCATGCTAAGGGACTTGGTAGAATAAGGACAGATAAGGTGTCAGCACTTTGCTGTTGTTTTGAAGTTAATCTTTAATTACTTAATTTACTTTTTTTGAGATGAGATCTTGGTGTATTGTCCAGGTTGAGCTCAAACTTGGCGTTCTCCTTCAGCCTTGTAAGCACATGGGCTTATAGACGTGTGCCATTTTGCCCAGCTTTTTAAATTGATTTCTTACAGCATTTTCTTGGTTACTGTAAACTTTTGATTATTTTCGGAGTTCTCACAAAGTTGGTTCGATAGTTTTTGCTTTTTTTTTTTTTTTTTTTGATGTTTCTATGGGAGGGTTTGGGATTATATACTCTACCAGTTTGCTTATGTTACCTCTTTTGTGTTTGCTTAATAATCTCCAGTATTGATGGTTTCCTGTGTGCATTTGCTATAATTCTTCATTGAAATTTTTTAGTGTTCATGTTTTTTATTGATTTGTGCTTTCTCATTATTGAGTTGTGAAAGATCTTTGTACTGAGTACCAGTCCATTATAAAACTTGCCTGGCAAATAGTTTCTCTTTGTTTATTTGTTTTCTTTCTTTTGTCTTTTGTTTTGAGCCAGGGTCTCATTGTGTAGCCCATGCTGGCTTTGAAGTTGCTGGGATCTTCCTGCATCTGCACCCTGAGTACTGAGATTACAAGTGTGTACTATCATGCTTGTTTTCATTTTATTAACAGTAGCTTTTTATGAGAAGGATTTTTGATGATGTCCGATTTATAAAGTTGTTGTTTTAAAAAATTGTATATTATGATAACTTTTCCTAAGTGAAAAATAAAGTTAGACAACAAGTTTTTTTTTTCTTTTCTTCTTTTTTTTTTTTTTTTGGTACCAGATATTGAATTCATGACCTCATGCTTACCAGGCAGGCACTTACAACACTGAGCTAAATCCCCAGCACCCCCCAATTTTTTTTTTTTTGTACCAGGGATCGAACTTGTGACCTTGCACTTGTCGGGCAGGTGCTTACATTGCTGATGCTGAGTTAAATCCCTGGCCCCAAGTTTTCTTCTGGAAGTTTTCTTTCTTTTTTTTTTTTGGGTACCCAGGATTGATGCAAGTTTTATATTTATAGGTTTTAAAATTCATTTAAAGTTAATGTTTGTGCCAAGATGCTTGAAGAATGGGTTGAAGTTCATTTATTTTGCATAGTGATATCACACTAAGGCTTTTTGATATGTACCAAGAACATGGATTTTGGTAAATATGATTAGTTATGACTCTTGGCAGGGTGGGTTCTGCCCTAGAGTATTGAAGTCTGTATCTGTTGAATTGACAGTCATGTGGTATAAGATAACTCCTAGTGAGAGATATCTCAAGTTTTTCAGCCTAACAGACAAGTTTTTAATATGTACCCTTTCTGTTTTCAACTGTGAATCTTTTACCTACTTGAAATTCCTTAAATCAACAGCACAATATAATATAAGTACAGTGCTTGCCTTGTGGGTAAGATAATTCTGAGATTTGGAGGAGGTATATGATTCTAAGTTAAGAGCTGGCTTGGTTTGTGTGTGTGTATATCTGTTGGTCTGAATACTACTTATGGAAATATGAAAAACAGCCACAACTAGTAGTCTGAATAAAAAGACAAATTAGTAAACTCTTAAGCATTAGAAGGAATAAGTAGAGATTGTGTAGCTAGCAGTTAACCTTTTTTTTTTGCTTATGGGAGACTCATACTGAGCTACTTCCTAACTCTTTTGAAATTTATTCTGAGACAGGGTACTACTAAGTTACCTGGGTTGGGCTCAGACTTGTGATCCTCCTGTCTCAGCCTCCCAGAGTGTGGAAATTATAGACTGCACCAGGGCTTTTTTAATATAAAAATTAAACATGGTATGTATTAGATACAAGATTGCTATAGCATTTCTTCCATAGATACATACAGGTTATGTGTAATTTCTAACATAGTAAATGTAATTTCACCTTTTAAAAGACCTGCTTAAGAAAAATAGTTGTAACACAAATGAATTCATTTTATTGTAGAGTTTACCCTGGACCTTAAGTTTTAAAGTATTTGGGTTGTTATAATAAAGTATTATAAACTAGGTTGCTTATAAATTATAGAGTTTTGTTTCTTGTAGTTCTGGAGGCTGAGAAGTTTCAGATCAAGATGGTAACAGATTTGGTGTCTAATGATAGCCACTTTCTGGTTTATAGATGGTGTCTTACTTCTTGCTGTGTCTTCACCTGGTGGGAGGATATGGGTATCTCTTTTTTATAATGGCACTAATTCTGTTCATATGGAGTGTACTCCATGACCTAATCATCTCTCAAAGTCTCCAGGTTCTAATGCAGTCACTTTAGAGGTTAGGATTTCACTGTATCAGTTTTAGGGAGACATAAACATTCAGACCATAGTACTTTTATTCAGTTCATTTAGAAAAGAAACTAATTATGCACTAGAATACTTTATTATTAATTTCAAATAATTTCCCTTAGAATTCTCATAATTGACCAACATTTTGTGTTGTTGTCATATGGAAAGTTGATTTAATCTTGTGGCTCTTAAAATTTCGTGTGTTTCAGAATCACCTGGAAGGATTTTTCAGTTGGAGGGAATGTACGAGATTTTTGGTCACCATCTCTGGAATTTTTGATTTAGCAAATTTGGGGTGGAGCATAAGAATTAGCATTTATTTATTTGGTACCAGGGTTCAAACTGACAATCTCCCACTTGCCAGGCAGGCCTTTATGCCGCTGAGCTAAATCCCCAGCCCAGAATTAGCATTTAAACAAGTTTAATGCTGCTAGTCTGGGGACTGTACTTTGAGAACCAGTTTTTAGGGAAGAACTATTTATGTGTCCTTTGCTCTTATTTATTTATTTTTTGAGTTCAACTCTTGTAGTTCTCCTAATAGTCGTTGGAAAATCACCATAATTTGTAGTTATGCTAATATTTACTATTGCCACCACAGTGTTCTATGCCCATATTTGTTTCTTTCTTCTGTGTTCTCTAGCTGTTAAACATATCATACAAGCCAAAAGCCTGGAAATCATCCTAGATGCCTTTTCCTGCTTAACTCCTTATTTTGCTTAAGAATCTTTTGTTTGTAGAAATGATAGAAACCAAGTTGACCTCATCTGAAGAGAAAGAAAAAACTTATTATAAAGGTACAAAGGTATTCCCTTGAATCATAAAACCTGAAGTTTTGTTGGACTTCACAGAGTCTAGAAATGGAGACTAGAAAACCAAAAGAAGTTAATAAGGAAACTTGTCTCTTGCCCCTTTTCTTTTTCTAGGACTACCTGTCATTCTCTCTTGCTTTATTCTAATCTTTTCCTTTGATTACTTCTCAGTATATTGAGTAAGTTATGTTGAACAAAAGAAGGAAGACACTGAATTCATATTGAATAATTCCACTCATATAAAGTCCCCCCCATCCAATTATTTATGCTATTAGAAGCTTGGTGATCTCCTGGAGGTGATTAAGAGTGGTAACTAGAAGAGAGTATAAAGGATCTTTCTTCTTAACTAGAAGAGAGTATAAGGGATCTTTCCTGAGGTCTGGATTATGTCTCTCTTTTAATCTTGATGCTAGTTAGATAGTTTATGTTCAATTTGTGAAAATTCATTGAGTTACATACTTGGGTATGTATATTTCTCTATAGTGAGTAATTTTCTTAAGTAAAACTTAAAAAGACACCCCTTCTTAAAGACTATATTCCTTATTTAATAAAAATAGTATTTTCTTGTCTTTTCCAGGTTTTGATAGAAGGCACTAAGAATAAGAAAGTTCATGACCCACTCTTATTTTTCCTCTCATGTTTTTCAGTTTTTTTTTTTTTCTTTCTTTCCTCTTCAATATGGTCTGGTAGGGAATAAGGAGATTGAAAAGTGTGTGTTGGTGCCTTGTGTGTGTGTGGGGGGTGCGGGAAAGGATGTGTTTATCTTAATTAGTGCTGAGTCCTTTCTTGGTGATTGTTGTTTCTGTGATTGTTATACATACAGTATAGCAGACATCTTAAGTGCTGGTTCCCACATGTGTAAGTTTTGTAAGAATGAAGTCTTTCCTTCTCCACATTGCCTTTAAATAGAATATCTACTCTAGCTCAGTGTTTTCAAAAGCCCCTCCCCCACAGCTTCTTGCTGTATCACATCAAACAGAGGTCAGCCTTGGTTTTTCTAGAGCCTCATTCATTTGCCTTGTTACTTCCACTGTTACCACTTTATAGAGGTCAGGGGGATTTTTGGATTGTTCCACCTCATTGCCCTGTGTTTGTGTTTGATGAGCTGGACATCTGGGGTTGCATCTTGTTTGTTTGTTTTTCTTCTTTTTTTTGTTTAATTCCTGGGTTGATGCTTGTAAATTGCCTATGGTGAATAGCTTTATTACTAGTCTTACTAGAAAATGACTATTACATCTCAGAGATATCTTCCAGGTTTAGCTGGCTTTTGGGTTTTGACTCTTGCAAGATCCTACCTCTTTAATTCACTGGGGATGAGAAGTTGCTGCATAGTTGGTCTAGCCCCTGGTTCTTTTTGGCACTGGCCTATAGTACTTTTTTTAGGTTTTGTGTGTGTCTGTGTGTGTGTGTGTGTGTGTGTGTATCTTTTTTGAGGCAGGGTCTCATTATACTGTTTAGGCTGGCCTTGAGCTCACTTTGTAGCCAAAGCTGGCCTCAAACTCACAATAATCCTCCTGCCTCAGCCTCCCGAGTGCTAGGATTACACTGTGAGCTGCTACGCCAGGCTTTTTTTTTTTTAATTTTAAAGAGAAAAAAAAAATAGAAACTTATGAAGCAGAATTTCAAAATAAGATAATAGGAAATTAACAATGAGTAGTATATTTCGTATTGCTAGCTTCAAAGTAATTGCTCAGATTATAAATTACAGGCATGCATAATTGAACAAATAGTATGGCCTGTAGTTTTTTTATGACCCTTAGGTAGTCTCAGTCTTGGTATACCAGGAAGAAGAGCCAGTTGGAACCATTGTGTCACTTTGGCTAAAGTGGTACATTTAGCAATAGTAATAACATTGAAGACAGCCCAGAAAATGACAAACTGAGGTAAATATTATTTTGCCACTTCTTTTTTTGCACCTACATGAACTTGTAGTTTTATTTGTGCATGATACTACCACACACTCTTACTTTAAAATTTAAAGAGGATAAAACCAAGGAAAATAAACCAGTATAAGTGATACAGGATTTTAAAACCTTACAAAATCAACAATAGTTACTACAATGCCTTTTGTGGTCTTAAATAGCTGCAGATACCTTTGGACATAGTAAAAATCGAATAGAACAGAATAGAATAGAAACAATAAAAGCAAAACAATGATTACAATAAAGGACTTCCAAACAAGCCAATAGTAAATCCAAAATAGCTACCATTATATGTCTTGCTATCTTTTAAATAGCTACTCATGCCATCAGATTTAACTTAATCAAACAAAACAAAAGAGAATAAAACAGTGAAAATAAATGGTTTCTGGGTGGGGATTGCTTCCTGGTGAGGGCTGGTTCTCTTCCCCCTGCAGTCCGCAAATGATGCTAACTCATGGAGAGAGTCTTGGGTCTGGCTTACTCCACTCTGGCAGCAGCCTGCTTATAGCATTGGTTTTCAGGTGGGCTAATTTGCCACTTTTAACTCTGTGAACTAGTTTTGTGGTCATATAACAAAATCTGAAACAAACCAGAAAATCTTATGTAAGTAAGCCCTCAATGGGGGAATTTTACCCTCAGGGGAGAAAATTTAAAAGCAGTTGGGGAAAAAAATTAGAGAAATAGAAGAGGAAGATATTAGAAGCAAGGCTGGATTACAGAGGAGGATCTCACAAACTTTGGAAAATTGGTGTAGAAAACAGGAAAGACAGAGACAAGGGAGAAATAAACAGAGCAGAACAGAGCAACAACCTCAAAGGAAAAAACCTAGAAACTATGTTCTTGCTTTTATAAAAACAAGAATAATCAACAAAGAAAAAACAAAACAAAAAATAGAAACAAAACAAACAAAAAAAAAAGAAAAGAGAAAAAAAGAAAAGTAAATGCCTTAAGGTGTGTCTTTGTTGTCACTGGTAGACAACATGGGGAGTCAGAGTCCAGATCTATGTTGATTAAACCCAGCAAGTTAGCAGTAGCTTTATGGAGGGCTAGTGGCTAATCCCAGGAAGCCTGTACCTTTATTTTCTTTGAAGTACAGTTTGGTTTTTGGTTGTGAGGCTGGAACCAGACCCATTCAGCCTGCAGCAGTGGGCTTGCCTTCTGCAAACTTGAGCTGGGGCCACTAGATGGAACCAGCAGTTGTTCTGAGTTCTGAGCTCAGTTGGCTCCTCTCCAAGATGGCTCCCAGCTAGTGGCTCTCTCCCACAGTACCTCTGAACCAGCACCACTCACAAGCCACTGCAATCTGTCCTATTTACTGTTCCCTTCCACTAGTGCCTCTCTCAGTCGAGGCCTCTGAGGTTGCCAGCAGTCACCGTGTGTCTGCAGGTTTAAACTGCCTCTGCCATGTTAGGGAGTCTAGCTCAGGAAGAAAATGTGGCCTACCATCTCCTTCCTTGAGGTTTCTCTCTGCTCTCCCTGTGGACTTCAGGTTTTGCTTCAGATTTTGCCTGCATCCAAGGGACCCACTTCCCTCCTTCCTCATGTTGCTGTATTCCATTGTTTGGGTACCACATGTAGGAGAGGCTCTTTCTCTGTTGCTTACCACTTTGTCATATTCCGAGAAGTCAAAGAGAGGTCCGACTTGTATAGTGCGTTACAAGAATTAGTGCCCAAGCCCTACATCCTACTAAGGTTTCTCCTTGATTCATATGTACCATTTCATCTTTGGCACACCAAATGGTAGATATATAGGGTGTTCCCTTGGTATCTTCCCTTTTTGCATTATTAAATACTTCCATTTTACTTTTCACTCTTTACTCTGAGAAAGTTGCATAGACACGTTGGAGTTGCTTTAATGTTTCAGTGCCCCAATTTCCCCCTTTATCTATTCATTTTTATTTGTAAGCATTTATTATGTTCTGGATGGGCACCACCAACCAAGTACTTTTCCATATTTGTGAACTTATCAAACATAATATATGGTCTTGGAGAGTTTTTTCTTTTTTCTTTTTTCTCAGAGAGATGAAAATTTTTATTTTTTTCCTTTGTGGCTTTTAGTATTTTCATAGTATCAGGTAATGAATATGGTAGATTAACTAATGGTCAAATGGTAACACCCAGCTGAACTGAATCAGTGCGGGGATTATTGTCAACAGCATAAAAACAGAACTAGAGAAGATGGTATGCTGTTGATTGTCATAGAGAAGCTTGTTGTGATGGCTTTCCTGGTATGAACTCAGCTGTTTTCATCATCAGAGCAGCTTGGGACCTCAGTGTTGCTAAGGGTGGCTGCAGTTCTTTTTCAAGTTGATTTCAAGTTCAGTTAGCTGTTCAGTTAACTGTAACAGCTATTGAATGGGAATATAAAACATTGGTACTTTTAAGTATAATCAATGTTGTAGAGATATTAAATATAAAGTTCTTATACTTTAGAAAAGATACTAAAGACTTCTGTTTTCTTTTTTTCCCTTTGAAGGATGTGATAACTGGACTTAGTCCCCTGCTCTTCAGGAAGCTCAGTAATCCTGACATATTTTCATCCACTGGAAAAGCTAAACTCCAGCGACAGTTTAGTCAGGATGACTGTAAGTTACGAAGAGGAAGCCTGGCCAATTCCCTATCAGGTAAATATCTGCTTATAGATGGAAGACTGTGCAAGTGTGAGGTTGTGAGTTTGATCCCAAGTACAAAAAAAAAAAGATGGAAGACTGGGGTATCAGTGTTAGAGTATACTTAGCATGTGTGATGCCTTGGATTCAATCACCAGCATCCCACACACACACACAAAAAAGTCAGGACTATGTTGTCAATAATATTAAAAGTGTATCAACTAAATGTAAAACACACATGGTTCAATCTTTTTTTTCCTTTGCTACTTCCTCCTGGATTCTCTGAATGCTAACTACCTAAATGCAATAGGTATTCCTTCCTATTTGCTCTCTATCAATCTGATTTTTTTCTTTACTCTCTTCCCACTTTTAAAAAAATTTATTTTAAAGAGAATAAAACCAAATAAAATAAACCAATAAAGCCAATCAAAACAAAACAGTGAAAGTGATACAGGACTTCAAAGTAGGATAATAGGAAATTAACAGTGGTTACCATAATGCCTCTTATTCTCTTTAAATTTGCAGTCCATAACATCAGACATAATAATTAAAAAAAAAAAACCAATCAAGATAGCACATTTCAGAGAATAAAACAATCAAACAGAACAAAACAAAATAGTGAAAACAATATTGGATTTCAGACACAAGACAGAAGGAAATCTTCCATAGTTGCTATATTGCATGTTGTTATCCTCTAAATAGATGCTTGGACTATCAGCTTTAGGCCTGAAAAGTCAATCAAACAATACAAGCATTAAATTGTTTTTGTAGTTCAGTTTCTATTAACTCAGCCTGTGTTCCTACAAATCAAGCTGGTTGCTTACTGGAGGGTGCAACTCTTCTTGTCTCACAGCCTACATGCCTGTTGGCTCACAGGAAGGGTGAATTGGCTTCTTGTTTCTCCTCCCAGCCCCTCATGGCTGCCTCTAGCTCATGGCTAGGGTGAATTGGCTTCTTGGTTCACCCTGACCCTTCATAGCTGCTGTTGGCTCACAAGAAGGGTGAATTGGTTTCTTGTTTCTCCTTTTGGCCATGAATGGCTACCACTGGGTCAGAGGAAGGGAAAATTGACTTCTTGTTTTTCCTCCCAGCCCTGCATGGCTGCTGCTGGCTCATGGGAAGGGTAAATGCTCTCTTCCCACTTCTATAAATGACATATTCTTTCCTTCTTTGGATTTCTGTATTTTTCCATTCCTAAAACTTAATACCTATTGTACTTTCCCACCTCTTCCAAAGAAAAAGGCAATTAAAAAATTCAAGGGAAGATCTATCAGCATTTCCTGAGATCCGTGCCATGTTGGAACTTGGGGCACTGGGAAAACAGGCAGCCAGCACACTGCTCTGGTAAGTGGCTATGGCTCCCCAAGCCGTGGCCACCTCAGGGCAAGAACCATATCAGTGTTTCCTGAGATCTGTGCCATGTTGGAACTTGGGGGGCTGGGAAAACAGGCAGTCAGCATGCTGCTCTGGTAAGTGGCTGTGACCTCCCAAGCCGTGGCTGCCCCAGGGTGAGAATAATATCAGTGTTTCCTGAAATCTGCGCCATGTTGGAATTTGGGGGGCTGGGAAAACAGGCAGACACTTCACTGCTCTGGTGGGCAGCTATGAGCCTACCAGTGCACAGGCTAATAAGATTCAAACATCCATCTCATCTCCTTCTGGTCCCCGCTAGCAAGTGAGAGCCAGAGATCTGAGCATCTCTTGCGAGTTTGACTATATGCAATATAGCAAATAAGATGGATTTTCTTCTGCCATCTCTTTGAAAGCAAATATTTTTATCTCTGTTTTGCTCTGTTCTGATCAATGGTATTGCTCTGTTCAATATTCTGTTTTTATAATTTCAGTATTTCTTTTGATATTGCTCTACTTGATTGAAGGAACAACTATTGTGAAGAAAACCAGGTATACTATTGTACCTATTGCTATTATCCTGGTAACCTGGGTGAGGTTCTCTACCAGTTTCACTGCACTGCCTCAATTGGCTTTGTCCTGTCTTGATCTGCTGTATTTTACTACCTTCAAAAATAAAATAAATAAAATAAAATAGAAAAAATTTAAAAAAGTAAATAACAACAACAAAACAGATCAGTAAGGTACTGAGGAACCTGAAACATGATATAACTAAACAGATAATGGACTTCAAAAGCAAAAGGAGGATAAGAAAGTGCTCTAAAGGATATAACCGCATGTATATTTAAGTGTGTAGGATTGATAACCATGTTGCTAAGTTTTTGTTGGATCGTTGAACAGAACTGTTTGCAGCCTCACTGTTTGAATGTCCACTTTGTATGCTTTAATATTGTAATTTTTTTTCTTTTTCAGTACTAGGAATCAAACTCACAACTGCCTGCTTGCAAGGCAGCCACTTATGCCACTGAGCTAAATCCCCAGCCCCTAATTTTGTAACTTGAACAACTATATCTAAGAAGACAATATGTAATGTATCAACTAGTGATTTCTTACTGTTTTTTTTTTGAAATTCTGTATTGTTTCTATCCTTTTTTTCTGTTTTGCTTCCCCCCCTTAAGTAAAATAAAATAAAGTAAGATAAAATTCAAGGGAAAAAATTACACAAAGAAATCTTGGTCCAAATAGAAAACAGTAAGATGTAACATAATTGTAATTAGGTAATAAAGAATGAAAACAAGTCTGACCATAGCTAAAAATAAAGATCAGTAGAGGAGAACATGTAATCCTACCATATTCCTTTGGGTAATACTTAACAATTTTAAACTTGTTTTTGTTTGAAGTTTCTGTTTGAAGTTATTCTCTTGGCTGAATCTTCTCATTCTCTTATTTTGCCAATCATATTTTTAATCACATGCAGCCATTTCTTGTTTGGTTTTGTGTAGAATTTGTTCTTTTAGGAATCTATCTTCTGATTGTCTATGAGTAAGTAGAGTTTCGAGTTAAAATTTTAAAGAAGTTTAAAAAAAACCCTGTCTCAATTCTTTTTTTTTTTGAGAACCTAACAACTAGAATCCAGGGTTTTGTTGAAGCATTAAATACCTTTTATTCTGAGAGGTAAATGCATGTTTCCAGGGTTGTACATTGTGGATGTGGTTGTATTTGACTATTCTGTGTATAGAGTTTTCAGTTAATCTGATTTCAGCCTGCTGTCTTGCTTTATGCTTTTTTAGGTCCCTCCCTCTCCCCCGCCTTTTTTTTTTTTAAAGACAGGGTCTCTCTGTATAGTTTAGACTGGCCTCAAACTCACTGTGTAGTCCACACTGAATTTGAGATGATCCTTCTGTCTCAGACTCCCCAGTGCTGGCATTATAATTGTGCACCACTATGCCTGACTTCCCCTCCCTTTTTTTGTGTCTGGTACTAGAAATGTAGACCAGGGCATTGTATTTGGCATGCCGTTAGGCTACATTTCCAGCCTTTGTTAGATTTTTAAAAATTTTAAGACAGAATCTTGCTAATTTCCTCAGACTTGTCTTGAACTTCTAATTCTCTTGCTTCAGCCTTCTGAGTATTTGGAATTATAGATGTGTATCACTGTGGTTGTTGTCATTTCTGAGTACTAAATCTAAGTTCACATGAAGTTCAATTCCTACAAACTGGTACCTCTCAACTACAACCACCCCTGTGCTTGTTATGGCTCATACCTTTCTTTCTTGAGTTCTTTAGAACTCAAGAACAAATAAGAACAAATTCTATGCATAATCTATGTGTTTGCTTTAGTTTTCAAAAAAAATTTTTTGTGTGTGAATGGGGTTGCAGTATTGGATTAATTAAGTCCTTGGCTTTATTTATGCTGTCCATGTGTGCTGCCAGTGACTGTACAAGTGTGCTACTTGTGAATTCTACTCCCAGCCCTTCCCAAAGTATTTTTAGTTTTTCATAGTCAGTCATTGCTTGTCTCTCTTGTATGGCCTGTATTTATTTTGCTTCTTTATTCTCATTTTTGTGGAATCTCTTGGAGGACAAAGGATAAAACATGTAATTACTCTGATTTATCTTTTTGGTGCTGAGGATTGAACCCAGGGCATCACACATACTAAGAACATGCTTTATCACTGAACTGTTTTATAAGTGTTCACTGATATATTTAACTAGGAATACTTTCTGCAGTAATTTCTTCAACTGTTAGAAGAATAGTAATTAGAATAGCAACAAAGCTTTTGTAAATAAGGAAAAAAGAGAGGTTGAAGGGAGGGGAGGGGAATGGGAAAAAAGAATTAAGGTATATCATGTACAGGTACAAATTCCTTATGATGAATGTTATCATTACATATATCTAAAATGTACCAATAAATTAATTAAAAGAATAGTAATTAGAATTTTTAAAAGGTTTCTTTTTTTCCTACTTATTAAAGAGCTAATTCTGTTTATTCATGTTGTTTCTTCCATTTTGTGTTATTTCTCTTAAATTTTTAGCAACCTGTGGTGTGCCTTGAGCCCTTACTGAAGTGTTTCCAAATGGGTTTCTCCTAAAGTAGTATAAGTATCTTTCCTTAGCAGGTCCTTATTTTGAAGAGAGATATGGTAATTAGCTTTTGTAGGTAGGTTCAGTCAACAAGCTATCTTTTCTTTAGAATATACAGTATAGGTGAGGAGTAGGCAGGTGGTCTGCAGGACTGTACAACATTTGCAAAATGAAGAGATGGTAGGAAGTTAGGGTGTAAAATAGGCTCATCATTATCATCACCACCACCACCATCACCACCATCATCATTATTATCTTTTTAATTTATTTTTTATTTTAAAGAGAATGAAACAAACTAAAATAAGACAGAATAAAGCCAATCAAAACAAGACAGTGTAAATGATACAGGATTTCAAAACAAGATAATAGCAGGTTAACAGTGGCTATCATGATGCCTCTTGTTGTCTTCAAAATATCTGCCCATACCATCAGACATAGTAAAATCAAACAGAACAGAATAGAACCAATAAAAACAAAACAATGAACATAATACAAGACTTTAAAACAAGATAATAGTAAATCCAAAATAACTACCATAATATATCTTATCTTCGCAGTAGCTGACCATGCCATCAGATATAATAAAATCAAACAAGACAACACAGAATAAAACCAAACCAAACCAATGAAAACAATACAGGACTTTAAAACAAGATGATAGGGAATTAACAATGGCTACCACATTCAGAAGGATATCCCCCATAGATGCTATATTGTGTATTGTTATCCTCTACATAGATCCGATTTCTGCCTTTAGGCCTGCAAAGTTAATGAAACACTAAACACTACAAGCATTAAGTTGTCTTTTACTTCAATAGCTATCATCTCAGCTTGTGTTTTGCCAGATCAGATGGTCACTTACAAGGTTGTGGTGGACCTTGGCTCTTCTTGTCTCCCAGCCCCGCATGCCAGAAGAGGCTTGCATCTCATTCTCCTCCCTATGGCCTGCACATCGTGCTGATTCACAGGAAGTGGCTGGCTTCTTGTTCTTCTCCCTGCGGCCCACACATGGTACTGACTCACAGGAAGTGCTGGCTTGTTGTTCTTCTCCCTGGGTCCTATGCATGGTGTCAACTCACAGGAAGAGACTGGCTTTTTGTTCTCTCTGTCACCAATTCATAGGAAGGGGCTGGCTTCAGTGTATATGCTTGATATCTTTATTTTTATTTTTTGTGGCAAAGTTTATTTGAGAAAGTAAAAGTGAAGTGGGAGAGAGAAACTGGGTCTGCAGAGTGTACTTGGCTGAGTAAAAGAAAAAGCAATAAAAGGACACTCTACAGAAATCAGGGCCAGACCAGGCATGGTGGCACATGCCTGTAATCCTAGCACCCAGGATACTGAGACTGTAGGATTGCTGTTAGTTTGAGGTCAACCTGAGCTGCAAAGTCAGCTCAAGCTCAGCTGAACTGCATAGTGAAACCCTTTCTCAAAAAAAAAAAAAAAAGTGGGGGGGGAGTGCAGGCTACTGTGAAGAAACTCATGTTAGCCTTGATATTTTTTTAATCTCAATTCTTTATAAAATTTGCTCATATCTCATCATTTTATTTAACTGACCTTTTGTGTCTTCTTTATGCTTGTTGAACTTTTTATTAAATTCTTTATGGTTTTTAAAACATCCTTTATTGTTTATATATCCTGTTTGAGTTCATTGAATATCTTATAGATTCACTTGTTTCTTTTATTTCTTCAAACGTTTACCTATTTGATTTTTGAGTTTTTTTGCTTGTGACTTTCTCTGGTACAGTGCCTGTGGGATTAGCTTTTGGGAAAGTTGAAATTTTGGAGGTGTTTTGGTGCCTCATTTTTTGTTTCTTTTTGTGCAGAGGATTAAGAGTCACTGTTACTGTTTTGATCTCTTTAGGTAGTATATGTTTCTCTGTGCTATGACTTTGGCTTTGGTTATGTTTTGGAATTTATATATCTATTGTAATCAATGTAACAGGTCATTTTTGGTTGCCACATTGCATGGAGAGAACACTGGCTATATTGGCACTGTTGTAAGCTCAAAAACTTGAAGTGTGTGGTCTGTATGAAGAACAGCACAAGGGGTGGTGTTCTTTGCTATAAGCTTACCTGAAAAGGCATTAGTTAGTTCCCAGACATAAAGGATTGGATTATGGCTAGCTGACGAGGCAAGCTGTACATAACAAGCAAAAAAGATTATTAAAAGCATTTTGACAATTTAGGCTTAAGTGGGTTCTCAGTCCATGTAATAGTCCACTTAACTGTTTCTTGGGCCTCTGCTGGGACAACCTTGATGTGAGAATGATGTACCCAGGTAGGCTTTCCTGCTACTTTGACAGTTGTCGGGGTGCTGAGGATGATGGTGTATGGTCTGGTCCAATGAGGTTCAAGAGAAGAATTGCAGGAATGACACTTAAGCAGTACTTGGTCTCCTGGGCTAGCAGCAAGCAAAGTCTCGGGTGTAGGTAAAGGTTTGGCCTGGTGATCTCGGAAAAGTTGGTGAATAGAAGTGAACACAGGTTGGAGAGCCTGTAGGGACTTAATTAAACTGTGGTTAGCGGTTTCAGCCAAATGAGCCCTCCAAGACAGGGAACAACGGGAGGTGGCCTTCCATAGACTGCCTCAAAAGGAGTTATTCCAGAGATATATGGGGTACAACAAGCACACCAAAGGGCAAAAGGAAGGAGACTTACCCAGTTTTTGCCAGACTCCAAGATCAACTTACTAATTGTTTCTTTTAAGGTGCGGTTCATCCTTTCAACCTGGCCTGAGCTTTGGGGACAGTAGACACAGTGAAGTTTCCAATTAATGTGTTATAACTGAGCTACCATGTTAGTTATAGAAGCTATGAAAGCTGGGCCATTGTTGGACCCTATGGATAAGGGTAGGCTGAGTTGAGGAATTATCTCATATAAAAGTTTTTTGACAACAATTAAAACTGATGCTGATTTCGTTGAGTATCCTTCAGTTCATCCAGTAAAGGTATATGTTAAAACCAATAGATACCTGTGTCTGTGTAATCCTGGTTTTCCCATGTCTGTGAAATCAATCTTCCAATGTTCCCCTGGAAAAGTTCCTTGGACTTGAGTTCCTTCTTGAATAACAACAGCCTTTGCATTTACCTGGAGGCATTGTGGACATCTTTGACTTACTTCCTTTGCTAGTTGGGTCAACCTTGGAAGAAAATACCTATTTCGGAGCAATTCAGCTAATTTAGAGCTCCCCCGATGAGAGACTCTATGGATTTGAAGAATTAAATCTTTTCCTAGAGCAACTGGTATCAAAATTCATTTATCAAGCAGTTGATACCAATTTTCAGGTGGCATCTATTTTACCTTCAATTGTCTAGCCAGTTCTTGATCTGATTTTGAGTAGACAAGCTGAGGCAAACAAGAGGGTGGTAAAACCGGTAGCAGATGGGTCACAGGCTGTATGGACCATCTTAAGCAACTTCCCGAGCACTTTTATCTGCTAAAGCATTTCCTTTAGCTATTGAGTCTGTTACTTTTTGGTGACCTCTGCAACGTATTATTGCTATAGACCTAGGTAGCTAGATGGCAGCCAGCAAGTCCAGGATAAATGGGGCATTTTTTATCTTGAGCCTGTAGATGTTAAGAATCCTCTTTCTTTCTTTCTTTTTTTTATTTAAAGAGAAAAAAAAACAAAAAGGATAGAAGGATAGAATTTCAAAAAAAAGATAAACAGTAAGAAATCACTAGTTGATAAATTACATATATTTCTTTTAGAAATAGTTGTTCAAGTTACAAAATTAAAGTACACAAAGTGGACACTTAAGCAGTGAGACTGCAAACAGATCTGTTTAACAACCCAACAAGAACTTAGAAATATGGTTATCAATCCTACACACTTAAATATACATGCAGTTATATCTTTTATAGCACTTCCTATTTCTTTTTTTAAAATAGCAATTATACACTTTTTAAATTTTATTTAAAGAGAAGAAAAAAAAGCAAAACAAAAAAGGGTAGCAACAATACAGAATTCTAAAAGAAAGAAAGAGAAAAAAAGGAAAAAGAAAAAACCCACTAAGAAATCACTAGTTGATAAATTACATATTATCATCTTGGATATAGTTGTTCAAGTTACAAAGTTAAAGGATACATAGTAAACATTCAAACAGTGAGACTGCAAGCAGTTCTGATCGAAGATCCAACAAAGATTCAGCAATATGGTCATCTATTTTACACACATTAACATACATGCAGTTATATCCCTTAGAGCACTTTCTTTTCCTCTCTTTTTTACAATAGCAATTACACATTTTGGTTTTATTACACTTACAGTTCTTATTTACTTTTCACACTAGAGATACAATGTGATATTTATAAATATGATTCTTATTTATTTCACTAATGAGGATAGTCTCAAGTTGTGTCCATTTACCTATGAAGGCCTCAAGATCATCCTTTTTATAGTTGAGTAATATTCCATTGTATAAAAATACCACATCTTTTTCATACACTCTGCAGTAGATGGGCATCTTGGTTGTTTCCAAGATTTAGCTCTCACAAATTATGCTGCTATGAACATGGGTGCACATATATCATTGTGATATGAACTTTTCAGTTCTTCTGGGAAAATACCCAGGAGGGGAATAGCTGGATTGAATGGGGCTTCCAATCCTAATCTTCTGAGAATTCTCCATATGGAGTTCCATAGTGGTTGCACCAGTCTAAATTCCCACCAACAGTGGAGCAGTGTTCCCTTTTCCCTGCAGCTTCGCCAACATTTGTTATCAGTTGCTTTCTTGATGGCAGCTATTCTTTCTGGAGTAAGGTGAAATCTCAGTGTTGTTTTAATTTGCATTTCTTGAATGACCAGTGATGGTGAACATTTCTTCATGTATTTATTTGCCATTTGTATATCTTTCTCTGAGAACTGTGTGTTCATCTCAGATGCCCATTTTTGGAGAGGGTCTTTGAATTTGTGGGGCTTGATGTTTTTCAATTCTTTATATGTTCTGGATATAAGTCCTTTGTTTGAGGGACTGCTGGCTAAAATTCTTTCCCACTTGGTGGGTTTTCTTTTCATCACCAATTTTTTTTTACCACTATACTAACAAGGACACATCCTCTTTCTTGATAAATAGTCCCATGTACATGGATGGTAGCAAAGGCATAATGACTGTCTGTGTATATGTTTGCCCTTAAATCTTTGGCTAGCTTCAGGACTTCTGTAAGAGCTATGAGTTTGGCCCTTTAGGCTGACGTACCTTGGTCTAGAGGTTGAGCCCAAACAACTTGTGTTTCTGTGGTCACAGCTGCCCCTGCTACCTGTTTACCTTCAGAGATGAAACTACTGCCATCAGTGAAGTATACAACATCTGGGTATTCCAAGGGGAGGTCAGTGAGGTCTTGGCAGAGATTGGTGTTTGTGGAGAGCAGATCCATATAATTGTGGATAGGCATCTGTGGGTCATTGTCAGGCAGAAGTGTTGCAGGATTAAGGGAAGAGGTCTCCTTGAATTCAATAAGGTCAGAGTTAAGCAGGAGGGCCTGGTATTGCACCATCCTTGCATTGGAGAGCCACCTGTCAGGTGGAGCCCTGAGTAGGGCCTCAATAGCATGAGGTGCTGCAACCTGGAGTTTCTGTCCAAAAGTTAATTTATTGGCCTCTTTTACTATAGAGGCAGTGGCAGTGATAGCTCGAAAACAGTTCGGCCATTTGGTATCTACAGAGTCCAGCTTTTTTGAGAGATAGGCAGCTGGACACCACCATGGTCCCAGTGCCTGAGTCAATACCCCTT
>PVLA01009059.1:0-80323 GCA_004027455.1 Hydrochoerus hydrochaeris
AAGTGGGACTGCTGGATCATATGATAGTTCTATTTTTAATTGTTTTAGGCAACTTCATACTGTGTTCCATACCGATGTACCATTTTATAATCCCACCAACGTGCACAAGAGTTTCAGTTGCTCCACAGTCTATACTTACTATTTTCCACTTTTTAAGTTGCCATCTTGGTCGATGTGAGGTGGCATTTCATTGTGGTTTTGTTGTTCCTCTGATAATTAATGATGTTAAGCATCTTTTCATACGCTAGTTGGCCATTTGTATATAATCTTTGGAGATATGTCTATGTACGTCTTTTGACTATTTTAAAATAAGGTTATTTTATTGTTGCTGTTGTTGTTATTGATTGATTGTTTTCTTAACCAGACTTACCAATTTAATTTACTGGGGAAGAATGGTTTTTTCAAATGTGGTGTCTCCATTTAAAGAAATGAAAACTGGTGCCAAAATACCATCTCCACCTTCTCTACCTCTTTGTAAATTGACTGTTTATGCAGTTAAATGGAAAAAAGAAAAGGTTTACACATCACAAAGTGAAAGATATTATACCTGTATAATGAATACTTGGCAGTTTAAAAACAAACAGGCTTAGATATTTTTCCATTTACTTTGCATTTTCCCAGCTAACAAAGAATGAAAACAGATTGTGATCTTTTATGTGGGTTTATTTCTTGGCAGGAACACTTGTTAAACTCTTCATCTCAAATATGGTTCTGTACAGCATAGTGGTATTCTGGTCAAGGTCAAATGGTGGTCTCATAAGATTCCATCACCTATCGATGTCATGGTGTCACAGCCATATTAGATGTGTAAATACATCCATGGCAATCACCCAATGACAAAAGTCACAGTTTTCAGAGTAGAGACCTGTCATTTAGGGATGTGGGACTGTGTGTTCAATATGTTTAGCTTCTTTGCAACACAGGATCATGGGAAAAAACAATCTCAACCTTCTGTTTATTTTAAGACAGGTAGGTAGATGAAGGCGATCCAGTCTGGCTCCTCAAATTCACCTGTTTGTCAATTACATGGATCTTTGGAGTGGAGAAGGGCTTGGTGTGGGAGAGGAAGTGGTATTTTGATTCAGGACTTGGTCTTTGGGCAAAGAAAACATTTCTTGTTTTTCAGAGGTTTTCTGAGAAATCTAAGGCAACCCACCCCTTCCCATAAAGGCCCACTCTCTTACTTTCTGGGACACAGTGAATGTCTTTAGTGCCTGTTTGCTTTTGATTTCTTCAGTAGATGACAGGGTTAATTGTTCCATTTTATTTCTGCTATAAATCCAAGAGCCTTGTGCTGAGTGTCCTGTTCAGTCACACTGGACACACTTTACCTAAAGACAACTGGTGCTGACCTAGGGAAAGGCAAACTCCGGTTCCTTGCAGAGCTCTGTGAACTTTGGGGATCTTGGGGTTGCATAAGCAAAAAGATTTTTCCCATTCCATTACCCTTCCTGTCTTCATGAGAAACTAGTCACAGTGGGTAAAGACAGTAACTTGTTCACCGTGAGTACTTTCTGGGGCCAGTGAACATTTACTGAATGCTCAGTAAGCATAGACACTGCTCTGAGCTCTGCCCAGGTTTTAGCTGCCCCATTTCCAGGATCCTATGGCTGGACACCATATCACTGCATTTTATCATTCCGGTTAGAGGATTGATATGCAGGAGTGCAGCCACAGGGCCCAAGCTACTGACCACTGTTTAGTGTCACCTCTTAAGTAATTTTTGTTTGTTCTCTCTTTGTAATAATGTCGTGTATCCATGGGGCATTTGTACGGGCCTTTTGTTCCTCAATATGTATGCACACTTTGCCCAGGGATCTGTCTTCTCTCTCCTCTCTTCTCTATCTCCTATCCTTTCCTTCTTTTCTCTTCCTTTCCATCCTTTTGTAATACTGGAGATTGTGTACAGTGCCTTTGTACTCAACTATTTCTTCATTCATTCATTCATTCATTCAATTATGTATTTAGAGAAAGAAATCTCACAGAATTATTAAGATCCCCAGGCTGGGCTGGAACTTGCAGTCCTCCTGCTTCAGCCTCCTGGAATGCTGGGATGATAGGTGGGCACCACCACGCTTCACTGGGGATTTTATTAAAATCAGGTTGTGATTGTTTAGGTCTGGGGTGAGGTGTGAGTCTCGGCTTGTTCCACAACTTTCAGGCACAGTGGATGATCCTGGCTCTCTGAGCCACCTTGGAGGATGTAGCAGTATAGCTCACAGATGCAGGGTCCTTGGAAAGTTCTGTGAGCTGGTGTCTGGAGGTGGAATGGCGCACTCAACCCTTTGATTTTCTGAGTTAGGAGGATTCTGGTGGGGCTCAGACCTCTGTTTCTCTAAAAAAATTCATAGATGCTTCAGATGCATTGTCAGGTTTGGGAACCACCACGGTGTCCAATTCCCAGACCATGGTTTGAGTCAATTTCTCAATATCTCCCTCTATTGGTTATGTAATGACTGTGACATGCTGGCTTCCAGAGGTGACTCTGGGACCTCTGCCCATGAGGGAACCTGGGTCTGGTTGGGAAGTGGTTTGCTAGGGCTGCCATAACAAATATACCACAATTTGAATGGCTTGAACAACCTAAATCTATTGTGCCCTCTGGATGCCAGAACTTTCTAGCAAGTAGTTCTAGAAGTCTAAGAACAAGATATGGGAGAGTCATGCTCCTCCTAAAGGCACTAGGGAAGGATTTGCCTCAGGCTGGTCTCTTGTCTCCTGGCAGTTTCTTGATCTGTGGTAACATGACTCCAGTTTTCCCATGGCTTTTTTTCTGTGTGTGTTTCTATATCCAAATTTATCCTTTTATAAGGACACAATCCCATGGGGCTGTATCTTAATTTGAGCATCTATAAAGACCCCATTTCCCCATAAATTCATGAATACTGGGGGTCAGGACTGTGGTATCTTTTGTGGGGATAGGATTCAATGCATAGGAGTGAGCCAGGGAATAGAGGGGTGATGATTAACAAATAAAAAGAAAAGACACTCACTGGCATTTATAGAGGGAAAGTGAAACTAAAGCCCCATGCCCAGAGGGAGGATTTGAATGGAAATGAACCCCCACACACACCAGGGGTGAGGAGAAGAGTTGGAGATGGCATCCAGTCTGCCCACCTCTCAGCAGCACTGTGGGCAGAAATTCAGTCACTGTGTGACCCCAACTCCAGGCTCTGTCTCCCTGGTGGCTCTTAGTGCCCTGCCCAGTGTATATCTCTCTGTCAGGCCACTTCAGTATTTGCATATCACTGTACTTTGTATGTGGCTGGCATAGGACAGAGGGGCATTGCCTTGCACTTTTGGGGAGAGCGCACCCCCAGACGACCTTGGCACTTGCCTCTGCCTCCAGCCCAGGCCTTCTACTGCACTCTGAGGAACTAATCAATGCAGGTTGAATTGTTAGAGTGAAGACTTCTTTGTTCCTAACCAGAGAGAATGGATCCTCTAAGAGGCTTGCTGCTGATGTGCACAATCCACTAGCGTTATTATTTAGCAGAATTATTAGCTTGAGAAATAAATGAAATCGACTGGGGCCTTCCTCTTTATTTGTTTAGCATTGTTTCCTGGGGGAAATACTGTGGTGGATGACTCAGCCTGATAAAATGCTGCGTGTGGCACAGAGGTATGGCAGCAGCTAGATGATATGTGACTTTGCCTCTCTTAGATCTTGCAAGAGGCGTTGCTTTCTGCAAAGGTTCTCACCTGAGACTGTGCATCAACCTCCCTGGGAGCTGTGTTGAAAGAGAGATTGCTGGGCCTGTCCACAGGGCTTCTGGTCCAGGAGGTGTGGAATGGGGCTCAAGGAGAATTTGCATTTCTAACAAGCTCCTGGGTGTTGCTGATGTTCCTGTTCTTGGAGGCCCCACTGTAAAGAACTGAGTACATACATGTTCAGGAAAGGGGAGCTTGACTTTGAGTTATCAAAAAGTGCCTGCTCACTCCATAATTAGCAAGGGATGTTGCCAGTAATGCCATGTGGTGAAGTCATTTTCCAGCCTTTATTTGATTGGCACTGAGGCACTTCATTCATCAAGGTCCCACTGTGTGTCTGCCTGACACTATGAGCCACTGCTCTGGTAACATGTGAACTACAGTCCTAGGAGGGTGACATGTACGTATCCTTGTCTACAAATCCACACGAATTAACATCTTTTTCTGAGTTCCCATTCTCCTGGGAGGGTACCGACTCGGTCCTGGTGAATTTAGGGTTTTCCCCTGTTCTTTCCCCGGTCCCAGCCTGGCACATATTTTCAGGGGTAGGAGCCCAAGGCATCTGATTTTGGTCCTTTTTAGCCCAGCAACTTAATACTGAGTTGTTCTGTGTTCCCTACACCAGAAGTGAGCAAAGCTTTTTTTTTTTTTTTTGGTATTTGTTATTCTATAATGAGCCTGATAGTCAATATTTTTGGCTGTGTGGTCCTTGTAGCCCTAAACTGTCTACAAATGAATGGGCATAGCTGGCTTCCAAGAGAATTTTATTAGCAAAAATAAGAAGTGGGTTTGATTTAGCTGTTGGGTAGCGCGAAGCCCCTTTAGGTCTCTTGGCTACTTCTTGGGGTAGGCTAGGTTTGTTCCCCTGACTTACGCTGCGTGGGATGCAGACCCTGCAGGGCACTTTCCAGGACCTTATCTCTCATGGAGGATGAACAGAGGGAAGGGCTGGTTTGTCACTGCTACATGGTGGCAGTTTGATGGGCTTGCCCCATTCTCGTATTCCGGTGTGGGTTTGGTGCTCCCAGGTGCCACTCTGAGCCATGGGAACCTGTCCCCTCTCTACTCAGTTCTCTCTGCATCCATTTTTCAGAGCTTTTATCTTGTCCTGAGCACTACTCAGGAAAGGGTCCTGAGGGCCTCTGCCTTTTGATTCCCAAATGTAGGAATTCTTTATTTTCCCTCCCTAGTGGGACTGGTGCCAGGCAGGAGGAGCATATCTCAGGGCTCCCTTTTCCAAAACAACCCACCAGTTCTCGGCCTTCCTTATTTCCCTCCTACTGTTGGAGATCTTATCAAGCCTGGGCTGAGTACCCTGGCTGTAAGTTGAAAAAAAATACAATGATATTCCCACAGCTCACATTTTAGTGGACACAAAGGGAACCATAGCCAAGTCTTGTCACTTGTGTGTCCCAGTTACTTAACATCTTCAGATGCCACCCCTTTTTTTCTCTCCAGAGGTACCCTCCACCTACCCAAGTGTGTTTTTACAAATATGTCAGCACTGCTTTATACCCTACTGGTTTGACCACCATTTGACAAGGGTTGGCGTATAGGCACATCTGAATATACTACCTTATTAAACAAACAACTGCATACTGTCCCATCAAATGGAGGAATTGTGATTTGTTTAACCAGTTCTCTGTTAAGAAACATTTATGTTGTTTTGCATTTTTTGTTTCATAGCTGTGATACAGTGAATAATATATCCTGGTCCACTGAGCAAACATTCTCTAGTTGACCTTGATTGACAGATCTTCTTGATTGACATGTGTTCTGTGTTTTGCCACCTGTAACACTTAGCAGCTTGTCACCCATCAGCCCATCCAGACTCAGTCCTTGGTTAAGCCACCTATTTATGCCAGCTAGAGTCATCACAATGAATTAATTTAATTGCATGTTATAAACACTGAAGAAATACCAGAGTGAAGCAGAGGGGGGAAAGTTTCAGTGCAAGTCCAGTCAGCAGCCTTGAATAGACTTGCTAATATTGTATCACGAAATTTCTGGCCAATAAAGCACAGTGGAAACAGTTATGAGAAAGGTCTTTGGGGAATGAATCAGGAAATTTGAGAGTGATGTTTTCAGATTTCTTCCAACGTGTCTTTAAGTTCTTACATCACTTTAAGGAAGCCAGATCTGAAGATGTGCATATGGTTTTTGCAGACTAGATGAAGTAGAATTTGATCTGCTGAGCAGCCTTCACGTTCTATCATGAGATGGGCATATATATACATATTCATGTGCTTGAAATTAAAATTACTTTGTGGGGCAGATGCCTTATCTACTTTTTATATTAGCCAGAAATTTTGGAACACAGCAGATAACAGGATATATACTGCATGTGTTTGAGTGCTTGTGAATTGTTTATTGCATATGTTCTTAACAGTGAGATTATGCACTGGTTGTAAATGTCCCATTTTCACAAACATTTTCAAATAGTTTGTACTGATTTACTGTTTCACTAACAATGTTCAAGAATGCCTTACCCACATCTGTATCACTGTAGTGTTTTAATGAATTTATTTGTATCAGTAAGGATAGGTGAAAGTGATATTTTACAGTCATCATTTAAGTCCACTGGAGCATCTTTCCAAGTTTCAAGGCTGTTTATATTTCCCTTTCTGCAGACCACGCATCTCTTATTTTCCTGTTGCACTGTTGGTCTTTTCTTATGATTATTTTGGATTTCCTTATTCCCAGAGGAAATTGTCTGTTATATTTTATCTTCCTAGTTTGTCACTCGTGACTTTGTGGTGATTCCACCTATGTGCATTTTTATTTAATTTGAACGTATTTGAATTTAAGATGGTACCTTGGTTCATGAACTGAATTCGTTTTGCTATTCCGGGGAAGATGACTGTGTTCGTGTGCGTGCAGGGAAGATACCTGTGGTCATATGTTTGTCACCCCATGTGAAGTTCACCAACAGAAGCAAAATTTTACTGAATGCTTCTGTTTGTGAGCCAAATTGTTTGAGAACAGGAGAATTCGTGAACTGGGGCATTGCTGTATTAGTGGCTCTTGAGTAATAGTAAAGTTTTCCTCATTCCAGGTGATTAGATTATCTATGACTTCATTTTCACTTTTTGCATTCAAATGTTTGGTCCTTCCAGAATCTGTTCTAAAAAGTGAAATTGTGCCTCTCTAGGAGGCTCCCAGAGCATCCTAATATCCTTGGTTGAATAGACTGCTTTCCATTGCTATGAATCGCCAGCTGTATAGTTCACTAAGAGGGCTTGTTTGCACTTTTTTGCTGGGACTGGGTAGTCCTGAAGTGGAGAATGTATTAGCCATTAGCCGCCTATGTCTGCTGAGCCCTTGAAATGTAGCCAGTCAAGACTTTTTAAAATGTCAATATTATCTCTGTCTATCACTTATCTATCCAAAATGTCTCATTAGCTATTTTTATGTGTCTTATTATTAGAGTGCTAATATTTTGGATGCTTTGGGTAAGATAAACTATTAAAATTACTTTTGTTTCTTTTTCCTTTGTTTATTGTTGCTGTTAGAAAATGTAAAATTCTATTTGTGGTTCACATTATATTTTTATTGTGCCATGCTGCTCTAATCTTTTCTGTCCCTTCTTTTCAGGTACTGTGCTTTTCCATGTATTGAAACATTTCTGTCGGTCGCCTATGTTACTTTTCCTTATCAAGTGTTTCTTGGTTATTCTCACAGCATGTTTTTCCATCTGAACTTTAGTGTCAGCTTTCTAGTTCCAGAAACATTTTCTAGGGCTTTTTACAAGATCTGTTTCAAGCTATAGATTAATTTATGTAGAAATGACAGGTTAGTGATGATGAGTTTCTGTCTAACAGCAAAGCATACTATGCCATTTTTTCAAGTCATTAATTGTGGCCCTCAGTAGCACTTTCCATTTTTTTATAATGACTTTTCATATATTTCATTTGGTTGCTATTGCAAATAGGATCCTTTCTTTCATAACATATTCTATCTGACTGTGGTTTTTGAATAGGAATGCTAGTTTTTTCCATACTGATTTTGTACTGGACCAGAAAATTGAATATTTTTATTGTTAACAATTGTTCATTAGATGTCCTGAGATCTGTACATAAACTAAAACATCTTAGTAAGTAGTGGTGATTTTACTTTTCCCCCCAAATTTGTATCTTTTATGTTTCATTTTTCTCTTCTTCCTCTTATTTTATCAGACCAGTAATCTGGCTTTTAATGATCAAATATATTGTTTGTTCCTTGGCTTTATTTCTACCCTCCCACAACCTCACTTTGCGATGTTTATACTGTGCTTTTAGTGTTTATTATTATTCTCTTTTCCTAAAGCATTAATCTGAGTGTTGGGGCTGCATGGTAGGGAATAGCAAAGAGCCTGTAGGTATATAAAGAACTTATGGAATAAAGCCCCATTACACCTATGATTAAAAGTATTTTCCTGTCATACTTGGAACCAAAACTGGGGTAGATGTGAGGATGTTCACTGGCATAAAACAGCTTTCTTTTCTTTTCTCTTCCTCTTTCTATTCTTATTTCTTCTTTCTTTCTTTGAATGAGGTTGCTTTCTCTGTGAGTGGCTCTTCCATGAATGCTCACATTTTTGTCATTATGTCACAGTCTAAATGTTTCAGTAGCTGCTCTGCTGTGAAGCCAAGGTATGACAGGTCACAGACTGCCTTCTCTGTGGGGTTTTCATCCTTCAGGATCCTTTTACTTGATGGGCAGTGGCAGGCTGCCAGGCATCATAGAGGGGCACAGAGTCTAGGGGAGAGCCCATGTCCTCCAGATACATGGAGACTCACCAAGAAGACAAACCCAGGCACTCAAAAGGCACCAGGGCAGTTTATGGCCTCAACCAGGCTTGAGGGACATGGGGCCACATGGGAGGCAGTCTCCTCTGGTTCTCCCCACAGCTGGAAGTCAGGGCGAGATTTGAGGAGAGCCTTGACTGAGGGTCTGTAACAGTCTTCCTGCTCTAGTTCTGGTAAATCCCTCAGTTTTGTGCAGATGTATCGCTATTGTTAAGGTTGCCCCCCCCCCCCAACTAGGCTGAGCATTTTGTGAGCCAATAGTTTTTAAGCTAATTAACTTCAGACAAGAGTCCTGATTGCTGATCTCTCTTTGTTGTCTTGGTGACTCTGGGGCTTGTGTCTCTGCTTGACAAAGGTCAGCCTGAGCTGAGTGGGGTTGCTGCCCCTTCTCAGTGAGACTGGAGCTCCTCTCTAGCCCTCCTGACCTCTTCCATCAGCTGTCCTACTCAGTTATGTTTCTTACCTTGGCCCCATTAGGCACTTGGCATTGTGACTCTGGTTTTGACTTTTGGGGGAGTCTTTGCAATGTGTATAAGTGATTAGTCTTTAGAACTAATTTAGTCACTTTTTATAAAGTCAGATGCTCTTTTCTTCTGAGCCCACCTGGCTCATAAACTCCAAATTTGTTTTGCACGATTTCATTTCCATACCATTATTTGATTTCTCTTGTCTTTTAACTCTGTCTATGGAAATCCTGTCTTTCTTTTAGGCCCAACTTGAGTGATACTGCCTCTAGAATACCTCCTTTGACACTTTAACTCTTTCCTGAATCTTTGGGAGCATTTTTGCTCCTGTTTCCATCATATAGCCCTTTTTAGAGACTGCTTTTGTATTCTTTGCATGCCTGAACCGCAACTCCTGGAATTGTGGAGACCATTTGCACTGCATCTTTTTCTCTCCTGTGACTACAGGTTTTATGCTTTCAGCATACTAACTGCTCAACGAATGTTTGGTGATTGATTTCAGGGTGGGGACAGGATAGAAGGGAAGCTTCAGGGCAGGTGTCAAGTCATGATATGTTGATGGGTGGATGAAGAATTGTCAAAACCTATCAAGTCTCAATTACTACACGAACCTGTGTCACTCAGGTTTCTCTGGATATGGTGTTTTGTGCAGGAGTACCCACGGGCTAGGAGGAGGTGTTTGAGAAAGAGCTCTGGGAGGAGTGGAGCAAAGAGAGAATGCACATTTAATGGATGCATTTTCTGGCTAGGCAGTGTGGTCACCATATTGTGTAGGTGATTTTGCCTAAACTTGAAAGCCATATGAGGTGGGGAGTATTCTCTTTTCTTTTATAGTTGATCAGACCTAAAAGTACTCAAGTTATGTTAACATACCCAAGGCTGCGTGGCTGAAATAATGGTGAAGCTGGGAATTGAACCCAGTTCAGTTTAATACTCCTCATATTGGTTTGTTTGTTTGTTTGTATTCTAGGACAGTGGGGGAAATTTAGTATTCCCCTCCACTGGGCAGGCTTTATAGAAGGTTGAATGACCATAAGTTTAGGGTAACAGCAGAACAAATGTTGAAGCATCTGATAAGGGCTTCATGAGAGGAATTAGTGTGAGTGATGACATAAAGCATCAGAGAAAGCTAAGTGTGAAAGAGACCTGTGGACCCCAGATGAACATGCACCCTGGTTCAGAAACTCTGACTGTGACCTAATGGGCGGCAGGTACCCTGTTGCTTGCCTTGGAAAGTTCGGTGGATTGGAAATTTAGGGTTCTACAAGACAGCATGCTCTGTTGGACAACTTTAAGGGGAATGTAGCCTTTTTATTTACTTTTCTGTAAAAATGAGACCAAGAAGGTGAGAAATGGATTCTAGAATCGTATTTGACTTTTATGAACAGATTGTTTTCGAGAGACATGGAGAGGCAGCCTGCCTTCCCCAGGGCTCAGCCCTGGCCTGTGCTCCTGTGAGCACCCTGCTGTTCTTGGTGGGAACAGACCTCTGCTGGCTATTGTTGGGAAGTGTCAGAGGACATCTGATACTGGGGGGACATGATTTCTTTTCCTTTTGATTTCGTGTGGGATCTCATTTAAAAGAAACATGATCATCAGAGACTCCCAAAGACTCTCCCCAGCATCCTGGTTTTGCATTTGCTGCTGGTTAAGCTCTGTGGCTAAAGGTGGGACCCTGTGTGTTTACTGAGAAGAACTGAAAGGACTTTGCCTTTTTGGTTTGTTTTACCCCCCCAGAGGTTCCTCTACTTCTTCTGTGACCTCCCTTTACCACAGCTTTTGTCTGAGTCATTTGAGAGATAGAATGCATTTTTCCTGCTGGGAGAGAATTCATTGGCTTTTAGTCACCTCAGTAGAGCATTCACAGAGAAGAAACCAAGAGAGTAGTGGTGTCCCAACCACCAACCAAACAAAGCCTCCTCAAGCCAGAGTAGCTTTGAGGCAAATAATTCAGACCATTTGGCACAGTTTTCCTTGACTGTGCCCGGACTTGTGTATCAAAGATACAATGACATAGTCATTTTTCCAGTGGTTGTGTTTGCCTCTTACCCCCATATTTTTAAAATTCTTAGTCCCTTTTGGCAACGGCTCGACAGACAGACAGGGATGGGAAAGTACATCCCCGAGGAGTTGTTAGGTGTCCAACAGAGGCAGGGAAGGAAGCAGATCACTAAGTTATATAAGCTGCTGGGAAAGCTGGTCTGAAGGGCTAAGGCGGTGGCATTCCAGAGCCTGGGTCTGGAACATTATTGAACATGTACATCCAGAAGAGAGAGCTGTATTCTATACCCCAAGAGCTGACCAGGAAACAAGTTCATTCAAGTCTAGATGTCATTTAGGGTGTCTCTTGGTCTTGATCTCTAAGGATGTATTTGAAGATTCCTGGAAAAGTTGATGACCATCTCTTCTATAGAGGGTTTGCACTTCCTCTCCCCCCTTCCCATCCCTCAGAATGAGTGTTTGGATCTCTAAGTCAGCATATTTATGCTATTTTGAGTGGTGGAAGGTAGTGTGTGCAGCAGTTACAAGGCCACCATTTGAAGTTATCTGCATGGCTTTATTTTTCAGTTCTTCCAGGTTCCACCCATGTCCTTAAGTACGTTATTGTGATCTCTTTTCCTCTTGATAAAGTGGGGATAAAAATATCACTTGCTCGACAGTAGTGTTTGAAAGTAAAAATACTTACAAAAAGCAATAATAAGCTCAGCCCCTGATATTCAGATCTTAGCCATTATTATTACCTCAAATGAGACTCTTCGCAAGAAGGACATGCCTGAAGGTGTAAGATTGGAGGGAGATGCCATTCCTGGCGCCTAACAAAGTTTAATTTTCCTCTATCTTCACTTCTGATTAATATCACGCTTCTTTGAATGTAAGTCAATGCCCAAATGCCTGGATTTTCTTTACATGTGATATGGTGACAGTTTTGGAGACTATAGTGAAATACACAAGAAGCCCAAGAACTGCAGGCTTGCTAAAGCAGGTTCACACCCAGGACTGTGTACTATCAATCATAACTGTGACAAGTGAGTTCTCTGCAGTCCAGCCACAACCAGCAGGCATGGCCTCACAGTCATCAGGTCTCCATTTCTTTCTTCCTGGCTCTCAATTTTTCTCTCTGTTGAAGCAAATCAGGGCAAAGGACCCCCTCAGAGAGGAGGAATTCGAGGATACCTTTTCTCTACCCAAAGATTCTTCTTCAGATGCAAAGTAACCTGGACTTTGTTTCATGATGGGATATGGCTTTTTCTTACATCTTAATGTTTCTTCTTTCTTCTTTCTTCCCCACTGCAAGGCATGTGACCTTACAGTGGGGAAGATCATGCTGATTTATTTCCTGATCAAATCATCCTGATATCCTCAGGCTTTCCCTACAGTATCTGTGGCTTTTTAGTTCCTGTGTGTTCTGCTATGGGTTTCCAGCCCCACTGGAACAGGCATTAGTGAGACAGTAGGAACAGGGTGCAGTTGGATAATGAGGGGCTTCAGTTTTTGGGGGGGACTTGACCCTGCATTTTAGGAGGGTGGATCCTAGCTCATATTGAGACTCGGGAACACAGTTGTGCTGGCCAATTGGTCCTGGAAAGCTGGTTTGGTCTTGGGCTCTCTCAGCCCATCTGCTGCAGAGTTTTGGTGTTTACTAGTTGTTGTCTTGTTGGTCCTCTGGTCAGCTCAGTGGACTTTGTCTTGAGCTCCAGTGACTTGAGCAGTTACCTTGGTGAACTGTGTTGCATTGATCACTCTATGGAAATCCTGGAGGCTTAGTGTGTTTCTTCTTTGTACATTTTCTGCATAGATTTTGTAGCAGTTAAAAAAGCAATCATTAGGGCTGGAGAATTAGCTAAGCAGCATAAACACCTCCCTGGCAAGCTCAAGCTTGTGAGTTTGATCCCTAGTACAAAAACAAAACAAAACAAAACAAACAAACAAAAAAACAAACACTCATCATTTTCTTTAATTTTTGTTAGTACCTGTTTGCAGCATATAATCACATTCATTGTGGGTCTATTGGTTACTTTTCTTTCTTTGCTGATACAAAACACCTGACACCTTGAGAAAGGAAAGGTTTATTTAGCTCATAGTTTGTGGCAGTTTCAGTCCATATTCTGCTGGCTCCAAGGCAGAATGGCACATGGCAGAGAGGCAGAAGTACAAAGTGTGGAAGACAGCAACAATAACCAGAGCAAAAAGGGAGGAGTGTGTGGAGAGAAGAGTCTTTCTGTCCCTTATCTTGTACGTAGGCCACGCTCACGTAGATGTAGCATGCACACCCATAATTCCAGCATTGGACCATGAATCATTCACAGACTTTAGAAGCTCACCTCCATGACTGCATGAGGCTTTGGGGGGACATTCACACACAAACCATAACAATTGGGACTTGTTATATGTCCATAACACATCTTTGTTTTTTTTTTATCCTTTTCCCCTTCCCTCCTTCCCTCTACCTCATTCCTTCCTATATCTCTTCATCCATTTTGGCAAAGATCTGTTTACCTGTTTTCTATTAATTTTTTCTTTAACTGAAAGCAGTCATTGTCAATGCCACTGCCTCCCTGCCAGGGAGCTGTGATCGCATCTCTCAAAGTGGGACATAAATTTCATAGAGCTCATGTGTTTTTAGTGATGAGCAGGACTAATCTTTGGTGCCATACCCTTATTTCTCACATGAATTTAGATACCAGTGAGTAGAAAATGCATCATTAAAATTGGTTCATTAACCAGACCTTGTTGTGTACAGCATCATATCAGATCTATGTAATTACTAGGAAGTAGGCTGGGAGATCTTAAAACCAGATGGATGAAGATTGTGGAAGGATTCCCTGGGATGCTTCCTTCTGGTACAAAGGCTTCCTGCCCATGGCATGGTCCATGATCTACTCATCATTATTACCAAGGCACTTGTTAGAAGTGAAGACGAATCTCAGGCCTAGCCAGAGTCATTTCATCAAAGAACCTGGGTGTAACAAGATCTCCATGTGAGTGCTGTGTATTAAAGATGGAGATGCATAGTTCTAAGAGTGTTGTAGAATTTCATCAAGATAACTACTCAAATTGTTTGTAACTTGCACAAGCAATATACAGTTCTAGAGCTTTGGAGGCATAGACTGGTAGCTCAGGAAGGAAGCTGGACAGGAGAAAAGGGTGGATATATGATTGGCTTTAAGTGGCACTCAGGAAAATCACATTGGCTCTCTGAACTGCAGTGTCTATAGGAGTGTGAGGAAGGGAGGCCAATCTGAGCCAGTGCCCATATCCAAAAGGACCCGGAGCCTATGGGTTTTGGGGAGGTGGCTCCGGGATTTTATACTCCATGAGGAGGCTTCAGTTCCAGTGGACACTAGGTCTGGTTCTGAAGCACTCTTCCCAGAAAGGCAGGTTACCCCACCTTAGGAGCCCAGTCCAGCTGTTGTTAGTGGAAGAGCAGGTGTAAGTCCAATGTCATGGTCCCAAAACAGCAGGTGGTGGGGAGAGGAGGGCAGCCATCCCAGCTAGAGGCCTAGGATGTGCATAATGGGTCCAGCATCCATAGGAGCAGGTCATGTAGGGTGGAGGCTCTGCCTTAGTGAGGAGGATACAGCAAGGGGAAAAGCTTCTTTCTGTGTGTATTTATGGGCCTAAGTATCTGAGAATCTGCCAGGAGAGGTTGGTCTGAGTCTCAGATTCCCAGTGTTTGCTCCACTTGCCGTAGGTAGATTTCTCTCCATTCTGTGCAGGATGGGATAGAGAAGTGAGCCTTGCTGAACCTCGCAGCTCAGCTGGGAAGAGAGATGAGAAGAGGGCCTGACAGCCCAGTTTCACATCCTGAATGTTTTTATCCCCTCCCAGTACTCTTTCCTAGAATGTACACCCATCTCCACTGTGCTTTGTTACAGCCAGGTGAACATGGACACTACTTTCCCAGGTTCCATGAGCAAGCTCTCAGCATTCACAGTCCTCTTTCTCATTTGTGGTGTGAATTATCTGTGGCCATTATTTGGCCCTGGACAAGTACAGCCTTTCTAAAATCATGCTTTAACAATTATATTTCCAGCTAGTTGGTCACCTCATTGAAGGCAAGAGCCAGGCTGCAGCTGCAGCCCCTTTATGTTCCAGGCTGTGGGCAGTGCCCTCCCTGGGTCTCCTGCCAGACAGTATGTCAGTGAGCATGGTTGGCTCTTCTCCCTAAAGGTCTCTTGAATTCATTCAGTGCTTTCTAGCTCTACAGCTGACATCGTAATCCATCATCAGCTTTTCTCTGGAATTCTCTTGGGAAGAGTCACCTGTATGGTCTCACTACCTCTGTGTCCCCAGCCCACCCGGCCCATTCTCTGTATAAGTTACCAAAAGGGTCTTTTAACATGTAGAAATCATACCATGGTATCCCCCTGCCTGAAACCCCTTGATGGCGTTCCTTGGCACTTAGAGTCAAGGCCATTCCCCCTGCCCCTTGAGCCTGCCAGATCCTTTCCTATGTCTGGGCCTTTGTACCTGCAGTGCCTTCTCTAGAATGTTCTTGCAGCTCTGTGCAAGGCTGCTTCTGTGCAAACAGTGCCTCCTCACCTCTGCCCCAAGCCCCTTCAGCCTGCCTGTCCCTTCTGTGCCTCCCTGCTCATGTCTTTCCTGGAACTCTGTCCACATTGTAATCTTTCATCACTCCAGTCTTTTTCCTTATCTATTATTTATTTATTTATTTTCTTTCTTTCTTTTTTTGTTCCTTCATTCCTTCCTTTTTTCTCTGATACTGAGAGTTGAACCTCGGACCTTTGCACTATGCTACATTCCTGGCTGTTTTGAATATTTTATTTTGAGACAGGGTCTCACTAAGTCCTTAAGTTGCCCAGAGTGGGCTTGAACTTCCAGCCTCCCAGAGTGCTGGGATTAATAGGCATGTACCACCATAGCTGGCTTTATTATTTTACTTCTTAGCTGTCTGTGTTTCCCACCAGAATGGAGGTACCTTGGGAGAGGAACTTAGTAGATTTGTTCTTGGCCATTTTGCCAGTGCCTAGCACAGTCCCTGGCATGAGTTAATGCTCAGGAAATAGCTGATGAAAGAAGGAAGAAAAGGAGAGAGAAAAGAAGGGAAGTAGGAAGGGAGGAAGGGAAGGAGGGAAGCAGAGGCATGGACAGTGTGTCAGAGACAGAAGGCAAGGAAGGGAGAGACTTTAATGACAGGAAAGATTAGGTCTGTGTGACTGGTGTATAGACGGGCCCAGCAGGAAGCGAGGGCAACCCAGATTCTGCCGGCATCCGCAGACTGGGGCATGGCTGGAAGGCTCCCCAGGGTTATTTCAGCTGGAAAACCAAAGATGATAGAGCAGCTCAGGGACTGATATTTTGTTAGTTTCCCCTGATGACCTCTTGAGTCACTGCTTGTTGCCATTTCCAAGGCTTTTCCAGAGGAAAAGGCACCTGGGAACAGATGCTAATTTCCTTGTTTCCAGCACCTGAGCTCTCCCCCAGCTGGCTGCTCCACTGGGTTCTCTGGCCGACCCACCACTTTATTGCTTTATTGAATGAAGGTGTTCCTTCACCTTGGGAGCTGTCATTCTGTAGCTGTCACCACGAATGTGATTCTCATTTCCCTCTATCTGTTGCTGAGAAGCAGGAGGTGTTTTCTGTTGCAGTGTTTTATGTCATGGAGATTACAGAAGGTGCCGGTGCTGTGTGGCTGTTTTCTGCGTGTCTTCCTGCACGGTTTCTGCTCTTTGCTTCTTCACTTTCTGCAGTGCTTTTGCAGGTGGTTCTCCTAAATTTTGTCCCGGGGCTTTTCATCGGGTCAGAGGACTTCTTTCTAACTACCTCAGTGACCTCCAGGAAGGTGTTGCATGAACTTGTCCTGGGACCCACTTTACCTGATGTGAAATGATAATTTTTTTTCTTGCTGTGTACAAATGACCACAAATGCAGCATCTATAAATAGCATCTGTACCTCACTGGTTTGTTTGTTTGTTTGTTTGTTTCAGTACTAGAACCCAGACTCTTTACACTGAAGTCCAGCTCTTATTTTGAGACAGAGTCTTGGTAAATTGCCCAGGTTTGGCTCATGTTTATGATTCTCCTGATTCAGCCTCTCAGAGTGTTGGCATTACAGGCCTGTGCTACCACCCATTTATGAGCCCAAAGTGCTGTAGGTCAGAACTCTGGGAGGACACCACTAGGTTCTCTCTTAGCATCCCTGTTAGGGCTAAAGTTGCAGGCATGTTCCCATCCAGACCTGGCAGACCCCTTTCCATACATTCCTGCTGGCAGGCAAAATCCAGTGGCTTTGTAGGAGGTTGGCCCTAGATCCTGGCTGGTTGCTAGCCATGGCCAAGCTCATGTCCGTAAGTCTGTCCACAGTCCCTGTGGTGCAGCACCATCTCAAGGCAGCCACGGCACGCAGATGACTTCCTTTTCAGCCATCACCCAGGAAAGTTCTCTGCTTTTGGGCTGCTGTGAAAAAAATCAGGCCTAGTGGGGTTATCTCCTGGCTAAAGTCAGCCTGCTGCTAACACACCTCTGTCATGGGACTGATGGCTTCTCCCAGTCGTAGTTCCTGGGGGTTAGGGCAAGGCATTTTAAGACTTTTCTTCCTGTAAAATGATCCTTGTAAAATTCTAACTCTTTAAACATTCTCAGTCCTTGCTGGTACTTGTTCTGTTTCTCAGACCTGCCATAGAGCAACTATCAGGAATTTTATCTAAAAAAATATTGTCTGTCATTTGCTATTTGTCACTAGTTTTTATTTTTGTTAAAGCAGCTAAACTGATGTTTACTGTCTCAGTCCATTTGGGCTGTTTCTAAACAGTAGGAAATTACTGCTGATGGTTTCGGGAGCTGAGGAGATAGAAGGCGCCTCAGCCTTGTCTACCAGGCATCCACTTCCTGGTTTGTGAAGGGTGCTCTTTGCTGTGTCCTCACTTGGTGGAAGGTCGAGGGGTCTCTCTCAAGCCTTGTTTCTAAGAGTACTCATCTCAGACACAATTCACTCCAAAGGCTCCACCTCCTAATACTGTCATCTTAGAGTTAGCATTTTACAGTATAAAGTGATGTGTTTTTGTTTTGTCTTTTTGAGACAGGGTTTCACTGTGCAGTTCAGGCTAGCCTTGGGCTCATCTTGCAGCCTACGCTGGTCTTGAACTTTCAACGATCCTCCTACCTCAGCCTCTGGAATGCTGGGATTACAGGAGTGGACCACCACGCCTGGCCCTACAATATAAATTTAGAGGCACCACAGATAGTCAGACCATGACACCTACCTCATACCCTCTTACTCCTTCATGCTGTGTAGCAAAACTGCATTTCTGATTGCACCAGCCACACACAGCTCTAAATCCTCAACCTACTGCCCGCCTGGCTTCCCCTGGTGATAGCTAACATATCACTCGGGGAAACTTTTCTTCTCCCTTTGTTGTCTCCATTTCTTCCTCCTTGTAACAGCGAGGCAGCACCTGGGGCCCAGTAGCCATGGCTAAGGGTGACAACACGAACCTGAAGGTGCCCAGTTCCCCCTGGCAGTGGCAGCTGGATTATTGACCTCTGGCCTTTGTGCTAAGCTAGACAAACACACCCTTCATGCATTTAGGTCCCAGTGATAGGACTTTCTGCTCCTTCTAATCAGTCCAGTCATTCTCAGTGTAGTTGCCTGAGCTGCCTTTTGCACAACAGGAAGATTCCTGTAACCTTTTGGTGTCACTGTTCCTTCAAGTTCCCTAAGGACAGGACAAGCAGAGAGAGGATGGTGGCCTCCACAGTGTGTCTCATGGTGCCCCTCAGTGGTGGTTGTGAAGGAGTCAGGGCGAGGGAGCTCATGGTGGTACCAACCAGGCCACAACACCCTCTTCCTTCCTGTTTGACCTACCACAGGGCTTGGTATTTATTTTTCAGTTCTGGATAAAGGAAGAAAGAATGTCTAATGGGAGGTCTGGCCACAGCTTGCCCTTGGCAGGGAAGGTGGGGCCTGGGCCAGAGAACCAGATTCTGTGACTACAGTGCTTTCTGGGGCAGACAATATCTTGTTTCTAAGGCCAGCTCCAAGAGACCTAGGATGGGCTGTCTTGGTTCACTACTGTCTGGGAAGGGACCTGAGGAAATAATCTGTGTTTGGCAAATAGAGAATAGTTAACTGAGAAATAGTGACCTTTTCTTTTCAAGTTTCTCTAAGGTTATAATGATGGAAAATAATTATTAAGTCTGCATTGTTGGCCTAAGGTCCCAGAATGGAAATGGGAGAGGGTATTGATCAGCTCAGTGGCTCTTTAAAGAGCTGCTGATGTTTGCTCTCATGCCTCATAAGCAAGAAGCCTCTTTTCTGTCTCCTTACTTATTGGATTTTAGATGGCAACGTACACAAATACTGCTACCACTGGGTAAATATTAGGCTTGTGATTGAATGGGAGGCTACAGAACAAATCCATCAAATGGAAGGGTGGACAAGCAATCTATCCTGTGATGCCTAAGCCTGGCTGGGCAGAGACCCCTTCCTCCTACCCCTGCCCACTGATTTTCACCATTAGTCTTCTTAAGGTCACCATTCAGGATGGTTGCCATCCATAATGAATGGAGAAAGCAGTGATGCTGAGTACCATACAGAGTCTATGTCTATTCTACGGTGGAATCCACTTTTATATACCCACCTGGATTTCAGTGGCTGTGATTTTGTTACAGTGACAGAGTCCTGTTTCCTCTCCTTTCCCTTCCACACAAAGATAGTCCCAGGAATTGTAATTTAATGATGATCATATGGCAGCTAATATTAACTGAGGATTTGTTATGTGCCAGGTGGCCTGCTAAAGTCGTGACACACACTGTCTTTATTTCTCATAGTAGAGAGAAGCTCAGGTCCAAGCAGGCTGGAAGGAGAATTTGGACCTGCTTTGTTCTGGAGTGAGACTCTGTGCTCCTTCTTGCAAACCAGGCGTGGTTTTTAGATAAAATCCCCAGGTGGCTAAGCTGGAAGTCTGCAGCTCCTTCACCTTCTATACCCCACTCATTGGGCTGCTGTTCTTTAATAAAACAAACTGCAGACTGGTTTGGGTGATGTGTGCAGTGGGGAGGTTGGAAGCCCTGTGCTTGTACCTAGGTTGTCTGGGGGGCTCCCCTGTGAGACCCTCCTCCTTTCTGGATGGGCTGCAGGGCGCAGGCCACTCCCTTCACATTTCTTCTTGCTCCTGTCTGAGCATACTTCCTTGGAGCATTACCGATTACAGCTTAGGGCTTCCTCACATATTTTTTGTTTGCTTTCCTTCTGGATGAGAATGAGGAGGAAACCAATTCTCAGCCAGGAGAAGATCAAAAATAAAGGGCTGACATTTTCATTAAAATGGGAGTATTGTGCTATTTCCATGGGAGGTGAGTCTGAAAAAATCACCTGAAGATGCCCTCCCCTGCATATACTGATGTTTCAGAGAAAGAGTGTTTAAGTGTGCATGACCATGTGTGTGTGCGTGCACGTGTGCATGTGTGTTGACTGAGGTTTGGTGAATACAGATGTGATTATTTCTGTGAGGAGATTCTTGAGATACCAGTCTCATTTTATCTCAGTCCCCAGTCATCCATCCCCATGCCTGTCATCAGTACTGGCCATAGCAAATCAGTACTTACTTTGCATTTCACCTCCTTCCTTTGGGAGGAGAGAGCAGAGACCTGATCCCCAAACACAGTACACGAGAAACAAGAGGTCTGGGGTATTGGAGGCAGGGGTCTCTGGGACATGGTATCTAACGGCTCAAGGACAGTCCTTCAGACAGCCAGCCATATCGTGGGAGCTGATGAGGGGCCAGGCTGCAGCAGGGAGAAATGGAGCCCCAGGTGCTGGCCTGTGAGGATACGGGCACTCATGAAGCCCACCTGGAAGGAGCCTGTTCGGGAGCAGTGAGTCTGCACTGTTCCCTGCCTGGCTTCTGGTGGGTAGTCAGAGCCTAAAGTAAGCCCAGGACTCACATGTGCCTTTGCCCAGGTCCCCCTGAATTGCCATCTTCTTAGCTAATCGCTTGGTGGCCTTTAAGGCATACATGAGATTCTTCCTGATGAGTGCTGGTATGCCTGAGCTGACTCGATTCTCACTAGAGAGTTTGCCTCCAAGGAGGTGACCAAGACTGGGCTTTGCGTGCACACAGGAAGCTGATGAGGCTTGTTCACCTCATATGCGAGGCTTCTGTCCCTGGTCTCTACACCCCATGCCCACTCAGAATTCTCTTCATCATGAAAGGAGAAGTCTTTGTCAGTGAGATGTGACTTGTTCTCAGATGCCATTGCTTTGGAAGGGCTTATCACCTTCACAAGTTCATATTTTCTGGCCCAGACAACCAGAGGCATATAAGCAAAGGGTTTTGGAAGTCCTTGTGAGTGTCTTTGATTGCGGTGTCATGGCTGCCTCGATGTCCTGAATTGATTCAAAACAGTCAACTTTCATGGTCATTTTGACTTTGGGGAAGAGCTATAAGCCACACAGTACCCAATCTAGTGAATAGGTGGATGAGGGCACACTGTAGAGTTTTTATGAGACTGCTTTTCTGTTGAATGTCACTCAGCAGCAGTGTTCACTATATTTTTGACCATACCTTTTAAAGGCACTCACAAAAGAATACTTGTAGAACTGCTTCATAAGGGAGCAGGGAAATGGGATAAGCCGAAGGGAGTATCTTGAGGGAGATAAGTGGCAATGCATCTTTTACTTTTATAACACATTTTTTAGAATGTAATCATTCACTGTATATTTCAGTCTTCCCTTGTGTGCACTGTTGGGTACACAACCTAATGGCCCTGGTAGTTTTAATCTAACCACATCTAATGACCCTGACTTGCTTATTCATTATTTTCCTTCATTTATTTTATAAAAACTGGCCTTTTCACCATCAGAAAGCTGAAAGTTTAATAACTAAGCACTTTCAAAAATCATCTGAGCAAAAGTTAAGTGCTCTGAGGGTGCTGGGAAGCCCCAGCCCAGTGCATGGGGTGGGAACTGGGGCTGTCCTGGCCTTGCCTTCCTCAGAGACCAGCCCATGGCACATCATGGCAGGCTGCTTGGCTTCAAGGAGGAGGAATCCTTGTGCTCGCCGGGGACTGGTCCGCTGGGCCTGGGGAGAACATCCCCATGGCTACTGTTGTGTGTGTTGGGATGCACTCACCCTACGGTGGCCTGTGTGTGTCACATGTGCCCTCAGGCTTCCTGACTTCTAAAAATATTAACAGTAAGACCAACATTCTCCTTGATGACTGTCTGTTGTGAATGTGCCTTCTGTATCCCTGGGGACTAGGGAGATATGTTTGGTGACTTCTGGATTGTTCTCTGTGTATTTATTCACCCATCCTGAAAATTTATATGCATAGGGTGAGAAGGAAAGGTGTCTGTGTGAGAGAGTGAGAAGGAGGAGGCGGAGGAGGAGGAGGAGGAGGAAGCGTAATGGTGCATCGTTCCTGGCTGAGATCCCTGGTGAGTGCTCCTGAGCATGATGTGCCATTCTGTCCTTTGGGGGTGTCCTGTTTGCCCTCGGGGCTTCTTTGGGTGGACAGTTGAAGTGGAGTCTATCTTCTATCCCTCCTCAATCCAGATGTCTCAAATTGCTCTCCATCCTTCCTTTCAGCCTGGGCCATGATGGTCGGTCTCCAATTAAAATCCTCACCCTGTAACCTTTCTGTGGTCATATTCTCCAAGGATAGTTCTATGGGAAAAGTCACCAAGGGCCCTGTGCTCCCAGAACCCAGGGTGTTGGGTCTTGTCCTTTGGTGGCACAGGCATCCCCTGGTGACACACAAGCCCATGCATTTTGGAGGGGGAGCCAGAGGCCCCTGGACTCTGATCTCCCACTCAGGCTGAGAATGAAGAGGAGCAGGTCAAGTCTGGCTTCGGAAGTCCCCAGCAAAAACAACAGAGACAAATAAAAAACAAGAAAAACAAAACTCTTCCTTTCAGTTAACTCCTTGGGGATCCCTGGGATTATATCCTCAGCCTGTGTGTAGAATATTTTGTGGCTGAGACTTGTCACATCTTGCTCTGGGTGAACATCTCTGATGCAAGCTTTTTCCTGGCGTAGCAGAAGTTAACACTTTCCTTCTGTGTGCTTAGTGCAGGGTTCTGTAATCTTTGGGTACCCAAGGGCAGATGTGGGGGAATCAGTGATCAAAAGTAGGAAGCAGGGTATCTGTGGGTGCCATGTGGTTTTTTTTTCAGCCCACTACCTGCACAACAATCTTGATAGTACCTTGGGTTGAGTTAGATGGATGGCAGTCTGGCTGGATTAAGAGGGCTGATAGGCCACTTGTCACTTCGTTCTCACATGACTGCCACCTACCTAATTCCCTCCACACAACTGTCCTGGTCTTAGTTATGGGACAAGGTAGGTAGAGATCACCCAGCAGTTTGTTTGCAGTGAGTTGGTCCCACAATCTGGGTCATTGTTTGCTGTGTTGAGCCAAGAGGTCTCAGTTTACCTTCATGCAACGTAGCCTCTAAATTCTTCAACTGATGTTACCCTCCGGCTCTCCCCCTCAGCTCGTTGGGCTTCTTGAACAGCAGCCTATTTTCTGGACATGCATCTGCTCCTACTACCAACACCAGACATTGTCTCCCAGGCCTCCGAAGGCAATACATTTTTTCTTTCTCCTGGTTGCTTCTGGGTGTCCATACAGGAGGATGTTCCTTTCAGGCCAGGGAAGGTGCTGTCAGTGGGAGGAGAAAGGGGAAGGGAGGAGGACAGAAGTGGTGAATGGGCCCCACGTGGAGACCACTGCAAGAAGTAAGGATGGCAAAGAACCAAGCAGCAGAGAGGGAAGCTGCCTCAGCCCTGTGGCAGAGGCCATAGCTCATTGTGAATCTCCCCAGGGAACGCTACACACTGTGACTGATGAGTGTCCTTGCACCTCGTCTCTGAAGGTGCAAGGTGGGAATCTGCCCGAGGATTCATGTGGGAGAAAAGTAGTCAGAATCTCTTGCCCCTGGGCTTCTGTTTTTTTAAAAGACTCTTTCCTTTGGTTGTCAGGATTTCCCACAGCAGTTTATTTTTCTTACTTGGGAAAGAAAACTTTTCTCTTCCCCAAGTTAACCACAGATCCATAGCCCTCTCGCCTGCTTCCTGGGAGGGCCCTCTGATGTAGGGAGCACTTTAGGATGAATGCCACAATGTATTTACTATCTGGATCTCCCAGATGAAAGGGACCACACCCACACACAATATGCTTGAATATGCATGTTTACCTCAGCAGGCTTTTTCTAAGAATAACAAGTTGTATCTCTCTCTAGCAGATCCATGGGTTTCACTTCCAAATGTTTCCATGTTTCCCCCGAACATGCTTCCTCAGCTCCCAAGTGTTCATTCTTGAACAATAATCCTTATGAGGCAGATGCCCAAGGCTGAAAGAGAGAATGGCCTAGCATATGTGAAAGTGCAGTCATTTGGATAAATATATCCGAAGGCCTATGCATGAAAGGAGGGCTCATTAGCCTGTGGCACTACTGGGAGGTGCTGCAAGCTTTAGGAGGTGTGACCTGATGGGACAAAGTCAGGACATTGGGTACCCTTGAAGGGGATACTGGGACCCTGCCCCTTCCTTGCTCTGTCTTTACTTTCTGGGTACCATGAGGTGAACAGGCCTTCTCTGCCATGCCCTCCCACCATGGGCCCAAGGGAACAGTGGACTGAACCCTCTGAAACCATGAGCCAAAATACATCTTTCTCTCTTACAGGCTGTCTATCTCAGGTGTTTGTCAGAGTGCTGGAAAGTGAATACAGAGTTTTCTCAGTTTGAGCACCTGCTTAAGAGCCTGGGAACCAACCCTCTAAAGAGTGTGGGTGGTTTTCGGCTGCTGAGCCCACTGTGCTCGATATTCTAGTAGGAACAGAAAAAGCAGCATTGTTCTCAGCCAGGGGAGGTGCCAGCCATGCCTTCCATTGCAGGTGTTGCTGACCCCTCCTGGGCTTGTCACCCTTACCACCTTGCAGCCATGGGCCCTTTTTCTCATGTTGCAAGTAGTGTAAGCAGCTTGGAAGCTGATGGGCAGATGTGGGAGGAGGACTCCCCCTTTCTTGGAGTGGGAGTTTATATATTTTTCTAGAAGTAACAATTTATAGATTAATAGGCAGGTTGGCAGAGAACAGGCTTTAGGGACATCCATTCTGACTCCTGATGTAGGAAGAAAAGTTGAAGTGAAAAGGATAGGGATGGTATTGGTAGAACTTCCTCTCTGTTCAGGGTCATCAGCACTTGAGGTGTCTAAAGACATACCTGACTATCTCTAGGCCTTTCTTTGGTCATCCACCTGGGTATCCTTCCCTCACAGGAAGCTTCTTCCTCTCCTTCCTACTTTCATCCACCATGACATCTCTTGCTGGTATTTCTCTACCCTCTGGCACATGAATGGCTGAGCATTTTGCATGAGCATGTGATGTCATGCCAATTTGTAGTCTTTTACTTCCACTTCTTTTCTGTCTCTTTCCCCTTTTAAGACAGGATGAGTATCTGATTGATACTATGATAATAACTAGCTTTGCTCCTGTTTTCTAGCACTTGAGAAATATTTTAATTGCTTCCTTTAAATCCTTACATTCCCAAATAGTCATCAGTGTACACCTGTGGGGTGGTTGATGGGAATGAGTGTTCAGTGTAACTGTGAATCCCCCCAAAACTAAGTGCCCCATCAAGAGATTAACATATTTGTGATGGATCCATAATTTTTTTGTTTGTTTGTTTTGTTTTTAGTACCAGGGATTGAACTCTTGACTTCATGCTTGCCAAGCAGACGCTTATGCCACTGAACTAAATCCCTGGTCTAGGCCCATAATTCATATGCTGCACTGCCAGGTGGCTCTGAACCACTGCTGGTACAGTACATGCATGACTGTCCATCAGATGGCAGGAGACAGTCGTGCATGTTCCACTGGTTGTACAAGGTGCTCAATGGACGGTCAGAAATGTAGCACTAGCAATTTGAACCTGCAGCAATGGGTTGAGTTTGGCCTTACTAGCTCCAAGTTTATAACTTTAAGCTAATTTGAATTGCGTGTTTGTGCTGCTCTGCTGTGGCCCAGGAACTATTCTGATCTGGAACTCGGCACCCTCACCATGGTGAGTGCCAAGGTCAGCTCTGGGGTACCATGGCTCAGACACATTTCCCTTTCTGAGAGAGGCTCAGCCGCCTTTGGAATCATAACAGAACTGACTTCCTCCAAGAAAAGGTACATGTGGGCCTTGGAAGGAAGGGACAATACTACCAGGACCGTCTGTGGATTTTTGTGGGCTTCCATCTCTACGGTCTCTTTTTCCACACACACAGAAAGATGAAAAGCCATATCTTAACGTCTCTGCTGGATAAAGATGAGTACAGTGTGGACTGAATTTATTATTACATATTCCTTTTTTAAAATTCTGATTTAAAAAGAAATCACCTTCATTGTTGTGGTGCTAGGGATGGAACCCAGGGCCTTGTGCATGCTAGGCCAGTGCTCTACCACTGTGCTATGTCCATTACCTTTAGAAATCATTTTTGTGGGCCTCCACAAAAGACTACTAGGCCCTGGCCCCAAGACTATGAGGTTTCTACCCCAGGACAGGGATGGCTGTGCCTTTGCCCCTGCCTGCCAGGCTTCTGGAGCACCTACCTTCCATTTTGTGCTGATGGGTCCAGTCACACGGCTTGTTCTGTGGGCCTTGAGTTCTTGTCCCCTCAGAGACTTGGCAGAACACTGCATCTACCTGTTACTTACCACTCCAGGTTTAGGTTTGTGGGGATAGAGATGACAGAGGGGAAGTTTGTGACAGGAAACAAGCTGGATTTTGAGGTGGTACAGGTGACACACTGTGGCATGAGCCACAGAATCCACACATCACCCTCCAGCCCCCATGGGGTCCCACAGTTGCCACAAGGTGACTAAGCAGGTTTCAGCCAGTTGACTTTGAGTACACTACAGAGGAGGAAAGATTGAGTTGGGTCCCGCGACCTTCAGGGAATGACTGCCTGTGCCCTGCTCCTCTGTGTCCTAGGTCAGAGACCTGCAAAGACAGAAGCCTCCTGCTGGCCTTGAAGAAGGGAGTGGCCATGATGTGAATGCTGGTGAAAGGGTCCCCTTGTGAGACTCCAGGACATCCATAGGGGCTGGGAAGAAAAAAGGAATCCTTACGTATATGTAGCAATTTCCTGGGATGTATATATTCATTATGCATCAACAGCGTGTTCTAATAAAGAAACAGGGATAGAAAATGAACAAGAAATGCTATGTATATACAACTTCCCCAAACCAAATGTGACTGTAATGTATCATAAACTCACACTAACAAGAACATGGGGACTACAGTCCTACATCCATAAGAAATCAAGTTCTTCTAACAACCGGTGCATTAGAAGAGGATCCCAAGCCTCAGATGAGACCCCAGCCCTTGCAGCAGGCTTAGATTTCTGCCTAGGAGACTCTAGGCAGAAGATTCAGAATGAGCTACCCCTAGACTCCCAGCCAGGGAAGCGGAACTGACAGGCACAGTTTGCTTTAAGTCCCTGGATTTGTGGTAATTTGTTACACAGCCCTGGCAACTGTATGCAGGTATGAGGTCTGTCTCACTTCAGTGGTTTGCTTCACAATTTGGCCTTAGGGTGGAGAGAAGGGGGTGGGGCACAAAATGTCAGTCCTCACATCTCCACAGCAGGAAGCAGGGAAACATTCTTTTAGAAGCAAGCACCCTCAATGCCATCTCAGCTGTCAAGTCTTCATCAAGCCCAAATAAGCTGAATAATTAATTCTGCTCCAAGCAGAGAGATGCCATGGATAAATCCCCACTTTTTAAAAATCAAATATGCTTTTCAAAGGCACAGCTTTTCCTTTGATGTGGTTTGCATGCCATTTCCAGCTATTTCCTCTGCATAAAAATAAACAAATATTTCCATCCTCACCAAAAGCTGGGCCCCCTCCCGCTGCCCCTTTTGAGTCACCAGACCTGATTCTGCCCTTTCCATTGTCTAGGCTTTGGGCTAAATACCCTGTGAAGCAGTTCTGTTTAGGAAGCTGTCCATTTAGGAGCAGTTAGGAAGAGGCAGAAAAGCTGTTTCCAGAAATAGCTTGAGGTTTGAGATGTGGGTGGTGGAGGTCCAGTGGGATGAGGTGCTCTGGCTGGGGTTGGGGTGGGCAGCTGATGGTGAGATGTGGCAGTCACTGTGCAGGGTTGGCTCTTTACCTCCCAGTGCCCTGGTACTGACACCCTGCTTCCGCACCCCACCCTTCAACCCCCTCCCGGTAGATTACAGGCAGTGTCTTGCTAAGCCTGAGGCCATCGTGACATTTCTAAGGCTCATCTTTGCCTTCTGGCCTTGTGTGGCTGATGCTTGTCTGTGTGCCCTCAGATGTCCATTCCCTTGATAATGATTTGATAGCCCACATGGTGCCAGGAATATCTGTGTCCTATGGAGACCAAATTTTGTCGTATCTTTCACTCTAGGCCATCTTTAACAGCACTAGTAGTATGTGTTAGAGTTTTCCGGTGCAATAAAGGAACAGAATGTAAGAAAAAGTAAAATTAGCCTTTTTATTTAAAGGAGGTGGAAAGGAGCCTGCAACTGGCAGCAGTTTGCCTTTCTCCTCTGCCTGGATAAGGGGGTGTGGGCTACATGTGAACTTTGACCGGATGTGGTGCTTATGGCAGCATTGATGAGGGACGAGAAGCTGATTGAAATTTTCTACACACACACACACACACACACACACACACACACACGGAAAATAAGGGGGAAGTTGTAATAGGGAAGAAGGAGGAAGTAACCCTCAGGGTAAGCATCCCCCGATCTGGCCTTCCACCATGTTGAACTGCAGCTGTGATGTCCTGTAATTTATTCTAGGGCAAAACTCTTTCAGTATGTGCTGGTTTTTCTCCTGCATCCTAGAGGCCCAGTTTTCAGAAGGGGAATCTTGTGTTAGCTTCATCTGTTTGTAGGACAAGTTGTTTAGTGTGTGATCACATACATGCCAAGAATAGGGTAAGGTTTGTGGCTATGTTCTCTGGAATATTACACTGGCCATACCCAGTGGAGCAGTGAATGCCATGCAGAGCAGTCACTGGCTTTCTCTGCTGAATACAGCGGCTCACAGTTTAAATGTCTGCTCTGTGCAAGGGAGCGCACAAGCCCCATGGGTCTATGTCTGAGGTGGTTTTTTTTTTTTTTTTGCAGCGCGAGGGTTGAGTCCAGAGTCTCATACTGAACTACATCCCTATCTCTTTTTATTTTGAGGCAGACTGCCATTAAATTGCTTAGGCTGGGCTCCAACTTTTACTCCTCCTGTTTCAGCCTCACAGAGTGCTGGGATTATAGATTTGTGCCGCCATGCTTAGCTTGATGTTACTTTGTGAAGTCCCATTTGTCTCTGTATCTTGCTGGTTGCCCACCAGAAGCAGCATGGTGCCAGGGGAGTGGTGGGATTTGGCACACAAAAGATCCTCATTCAGATCCCACTTGTGCCTCTCCTTCATATTATGATGTAAAATGAGCCATTGGTTTCCCTTCCTTGGTTTCAGCAAATGTAAAGTAGCAGTTTTCTTGTTTGTTAGACCAGTCATGGCCTAGTATCACACTGAGTGGCTGAAATGATGATTTACTTTCTCACAATTCTGGAGACCAGAAGTCAGAAACCAAGTTGCCAGCAAGGTGTGTGCCTTCAGAGGGCTATGAGGGAAGGATGTGCCCAGGCCTCTCTCCACAAGGTCATCCTGTCCCTATGTCTTCACTTTGTTTTCCCTCAGCTTGTGTCTTTGTGTCCAAATTCCCTCTTTTGATGAGAATACCGGTCATACTGGATTAGACCCTCTGCAACTTCAATTTAAATCTAATCACCTCTTTCAAGACCCTCTGTCCAAATGCCACTACATTCTGATGTCCTGAGGGTTAGGTGGTTCTACAGCACATGACTTGTGGTGAGGAGGGTCGTGGCTTGGCTCAGGACAGGAGTGAGGATGCTGCCTGTATGCTTGTCTCACTGGGAGACCTCAGGGAGCAGATGCAGTAATGCGAGAGTGGGCACGTCAGAGGCCAAGCATGTTAGTGACCAGAGAGTTTGTGCAGGCAGATGTGTTTTCCTGTAATCTTAGAATCAATACCAGCTATCTTCTCTCAAAACCTATCCATTTTCTCTGCCTCAGGTTCCCCAGGCCTGACTCCTTACCACAGGTTATGGAAACACATCTCTTGAACAAGTCCACTGTGGCTGAGACTGTCTAGGACTGACTCCTGCATGATCTCTGTCTCTGTCTCTTTATCTCTTTTTCTCTCTCCTCCTGCTTCCCTTAGAGTCAAGAGAAATCGTTTTATAATTGTCAGAGCTATAGAAATGGGTGATAAGGCAGACCTTAGCTTCCCTCCTCTGCAGTGCTATGATAAAGATCTCTTTCACAGCACTGGTAATACAAGGGCCAGTTTGTTTATTATTTCTTTAAACCATGGTTAAGAAAAGAGAAGTGCTGGGTTTTATAGAATAATTACCTTCTTCGTTTTTGCAATCTCTGCCTGGTATAACTCCAAGGAATAAATATGTGTGTATGATAAATTCTACTTTACGGGTGATATCCATAGACCTTTATTTATGAAAGTGATAGATATTTGAGGCCACAGGCTTCAGCCACCTTCGTCCCAACCCCAGGCCCAAATAAAACAGTCATTTAGTTTCTCATGAAAGAAATATTTTCTGTAGTATTCTGAGCATCGAACAAAGAATGCTCTGAACACTGGTCCCTAAAGCTTCACCTGCAGAATGTTAATAGGTTTTATATATAATCAAACAATGTAGGATGAACTTATTGCTGTGGGGTTTCCAGGAGTCATTTACTGCTTACATGCAGACTTCGCCAGTCTGTTTGCCATGGAATCCCGTCCCTTGAATCATGTCATCATACAGGGAACTGTGGGGCTTAGAAAAAAATGAGTCACCAAGGAGATTTTTGTTCTCACAGAGACCTGCATGGTGTCTTGGTCAGGTGTTAACGGTATCTCCAGGAAGCACAGAGAATGGTAGCATAAATAGTTTTTCTGTATTTTGGAGTGCAGGAAAACAATGATTGGGCCACAATAGACTGTTAACATTCCCTAACAAGAATTTCAGTAGTTTCACAGTTGAGGGACACAGAGAGGAAAAGAATTCTCTTGTTTCAAGCTGAAGGCCCATGTATTTTTCTGACTGGCGTATGCTTTCGCTTTATAGGAAATAACACTCACATGTCTCCAAGGTTCACAGGAGCCATTTTTACTCTACCATTTCATATGTATCTGTAGGCATAAATATGCACAAGCATAAAATTAGTTTTAAGTTAGGCCTTACACTTTTGGCTCTTCATTCGTCCTACAACCAAAAACTTGTCAGTTCAAACCCAAATGAAAATTGATAAAATAAGAAAAAGGCGTATTTTGTGCTGTGGCAGGGAACATTTTCCTGGAAGTAGCCTACCAGTTGCCTGCTGGTGCTCCATGCTTCTGTGAGCAGTTCCCTTGAGTTCTGGCAGCTGTATCCCATGAAAGCTACTGGGTGGGATAAACTCGCCCGGTGGAGTTCTAGAACCATCTGAAGACTTCTGTCACCTCTGTAGGACTCCATGGAGTCATGTGCCCTCCCCGGGTGCCGGCACAGGCTCTGTTAATGGGCTTCTTCCACTAACCCTCAGCAATGAAGGCAGTGTTGCTTAGTGCCCACTCAGTTGTAAAGACAAATGCAAGCAAAGGCACTGAAATCCAGCAGTACGGATGTTGGTATTATTTTTCACAATGTCATTTAAATGAAAACATAAAGTTTTAATAAAAATTTAAGACCTCTGAGAATGTGTCCTTAGGTTCCTGTGGGAGGCCTGTTTCAGGTGACAAGGCTTTGTAGGTTTAAGATACAGTGGCCCATGGAGTCCTGCAGGAGCTCTGCGGAGGTCCTCAGATTGTGGGCAGGACTTTTGTATGTCTGTGTGCCTGTGCTGTAGGGGGTTTCAAAATGGCCACAAACTCTTCGCCTGTTGGCATCCCTGCTCTGACGATGTGACCGTGGAGATGCTCCCCAGCAGAAGCATTGTCGGTTTATGCCCCCGTTCAGTCTGATGCCCACAGACTTGCTCAGGTCCATGGTATGGTAGCAACCGTTGTGTAAGCAGAGTCTTGACAAGTGCCTGACATCATATGCAGAGCTTATGAATGAGCTCAGTTTAGCCCGCCAGAGAATTAGCAGCTTCATGGCGAAGAACCAGTGTTTCCCAGCCAACAGCCAGCCAGCTTCTGGCCCATAGCCTGCTGGCCGCCACATGAGTGTGCCACCCCAGCCAGTCAGCCTGTGAATGAGCCTCCCTTGAGCAGGTGCAGTGAGCCCCATTCACTGAGAGCAATAATAGCTGATTGCTGTTTGAAGCTACAGAGTTTTGGAGTGTTTTACTACCTTAGCAAGAAGTTCCGGACACACATGCACTTTCTTTTTTCGACTCCAGCACTTTCTTATTTTTTATTTTGAGACAGATTCTTGCAAACTTGTATGCCACCTGCCTCAGCTTTCTGGAGTGCCGGGATTATAGGAACGTGCCATCACATCTGGTCTGTACATGCATTTTATAGGAAGAGAAATCTTTAGGATACTTCAAAGGAGGCTCTGAAATGCTCATGTCAGGAAAGATCAGGAAAAGTTACTTGAGAAAGAACTGTCTGGAGGTTCTCTGATTTTTGAGAGATCAGGAAAGGGTCGAAGTGGATTCTGTGGGTATATTTTAGTGACGTCTAAGCCTAGGTCTAGGACTGGATTGAAAGTCCCAAGTAATTGTTGAGGATGAGTTAGAAAGCAAATATGTGTTACAGTTAGGTACTTGTTTCTTTGTGTTTCTGTTTCTTTAAGGTAAAGTTTATTTTGAACTGAAAGAAAAACAATGAAAAGTGCCAAGCCAGTGTCTCTTTGTCACTTATGCTAAAGGCCAACAAGCTCTCTGAAGTACAAAGAATGAGCCACCTTTGTGCAATGGCTGTCAGAGGGCTGTCTCTGCACAGAGTTGTATGTTTACAGAACTGCGTGGCACTGTAACATCCATCGTGTGTGATAAGTCAGCTTGATTATGAATAGTAATTTAACACCAGGAATAGGGAAAGGTTTTCTCTCTCAAAACACAGATAGCATGCTTACATAGATTACATATAGCCAGAAAGCCTTAAAGAAGGGCTCCTGTGTGCAGCTTGGGCTGTACTCATGGGGGAGAGGAGAGGAAACAGGAAGACCTGGTCTTGGGAGGTCCTGGCCTTCCTTGTGAAGAGTTCTTGTCTTAGTAGGGGGTGGGTCCGGCTGCCTGCTCTGCATCTGGCCACTGGGAATGGGGGTACAGTGGAAGCTTTGGGTGGAGGCTTGCATTGGCTCAGACCAACATTGATGGCTGTACTTGACCTTCTGGAGCACAGAAGCGTGGAGTGGCTAAAAGTCATGCATTTTGCCACTGGAAGGAATGTCTGCTTCACTGAAGACTTTTCTTCTCTACTCTGAACTAGCCCCTCCTTCCTCTGGATTACCCTGATCTTTATTCTCTGTGTAATGCAACATATTTTTTCTTATTTTAGGGGTTTTATATGTAGCTCATTCTGGTAAACCAGTGGTATATGTGAATACTGACAACCTATGGGGGACAGACTGAGATGGCCAAAATATAAATCTGAAAAGTTACTCTGCATTATATTTCTGAGATGTCAGAGGAGGACAGAAGAAGACATACTGAGTCCACCATGGGCTCAGTATACTCAGAAAGGCTTCCTGGAGGAGAGAGTTCAACTTTTTCAGCTAGGATGTCAAAAGCTTCAAGTACAGGCAGATGAAGTGAAACTTTAAAATCTGTTATACTGATTATGTGTAATGTTGTTTTTTAAAGGGGAGACGACTGAGCTGGGTTAGAGATGCAGATCTAGTCACCTACATAAGACAAGAAGATTATACTTCAAATGCAGTACAAACCTAGGGCTTGGAACTGTCACTCTCCTTGTCTTTAGGATCCTGCCTGTGACCCATGATCCTCACATGTATAGGTAAACTGAGGCAAGGAAGAGCATGGTGGCCTGCCAGCAGAGCCCGAGACAGACTGTGCTTTTTGCTGCAGCACCTACTCTACTCTGTGTCCTCATTTGCCTTGAGGCTGGCCGTTTGTCACCCCGAGCCATCCTGGCCCTGGGCAGCAGGCCGTGTTGGGCTCCCTGAGAGAGAAGGTCATCCATTATGTAAGTGTCATCCATATTCTGGCTAATGATCAGGGTTACATTTAATTTTCCCATTATGTGGAGTAGTTTAAGATTGCATTACAAATGTCATTATTATGGCAACTTCTCAGTCATAAAAGCATCAGTTATGGAAGGTCGTCACCTTGTGAGTCTGGGTTAAGTGAGGGTGACGGAAGACAGACACAGACTCCCTGCAGAGCCCTCTCCATCCATGCCTGGAGTGTGTGGAGGGTGGGGGGAGAGGTCCCTCTCCAGATGCCAGGTCTCCTCTGCCCTGGGTGCAGCAGCCACCTTGCTTTAGCTGTGACTGGCAGGGGGCACCAGTTAGTCCCCTAAACTTCCTCTTGGTTTAAGTGACAAATCTCACTTAAGGCCACTGCTCTCCAGAGGCCCCAGAGGTAGGGTGAAGCCTGGGAGAAAGTTTACCGACCCCACCCCGTTCCCATGAGTGTGGTGGCGGGTGCTTGTGGATTTGGAAAGGGTTAGCTTGCCCCTCGCACACTACAGGCATCAGAACTTGATCTGCTGCACCTCTCCTGGCAGTGTCACCATGAGACGCCCCAGTGGGGAAGCAGCAGAGTGAGGTGACCTGAAACAGACTGAAGGTCACGTTGGGCCCTGGAGCAAGCGCATTAAGCTGCCCTCAGTGGGGTTTGGGGCTGCAGGGCCCACAGTGCCTGCAATTGCTGGCATCTGTCCAGATCTGCCTTGCATGGGACTTTAGTTTGTCATTCTAGTCTTCACCTTGGGAGCCAGCAGCCCTCCCAAGGCATTCCAGCTTGTTCCTTTGGCGATGTGTTTCTCCCGGGGCTCCGGAGACATCAGCAACCACCCGTTGTTTCCTGCAGCCTGGAACAGCAAACCACAGTGAACAGCATCTGGATTTCATTTCTGGACAAGATATGCACATACTATTTTCAGAGCTCTTTTTGTTTCAATGTAGGTGTATTACAGACCTGCTTTCCTCTCATGGCTTTCTGTCCCCCAGCTTTCTTTTCACTTAATCTCTCTTTCCTTTCTGGCAAGTGCTATTCTTTTCAGCTCTTGATTCTTTGTGTGGCCTTTTCAAAAAAGGTGGAAATTGCTCTTTTTATTTTCTGGCCCCAAACCATGCATAATAATAGTCATAATGGTGCTGATATTAATTCACTGCAAGGCAGTGGCCATTTCCAGATCTGTGGCTCTGAGTGGGTTTTGGCTCCTGCTTCCTGCTGTCCGCTCTTGACTCTCTGTATGGAGCTGGATTAGGAGAAGCAGAGGCAGATGGGGAAGGAAGGGCTGGGAAAGGGGTTTAGGGGAGAGTGATGAAGGGGGCATTCTTGTAACTTGGGAAAGAGTCCATGTGTTTGGTGCCTTGACACTTGGCAGCTGCAGGGGGGCACGGTAAAGCTGAGATGTTCAAAGTCCCAGCGACCCACCTGCAGCACTATGCTGGGCTGGGGAGGAGGGTGACACATTGGACCCTCAGAGCTGTGATGGTGAAGTTAGAAACTGCTTGTACTAGTCCCATTTACTCTGGTAAGTGAGTGTAGGCTCACCTGGCCCATATCATTGGCTACCAGGATGGAATAAGGTCCTGTGAATAGAAAAGCATTGGTTATTTAAAAAAAAATAGCCCCAGAAATGTCAGAAAGAGAATCAAGTCAAAACGTGGACTAGAAGGAAGGGGTCTTGGTCCCTATTGCACAGGCTGATGCTGTTTGTGGAAGGTAAAGTGCATCACCATGCCTCTGCCTACTGTGCAGGTGCCAGGGAGCACACAGGGCTCCTGGGAAGAGGTGTGGTGGTAGCCCGGCTGGCCAGGGCCCACCTTGTCCAGCAGACACTTCCTGACTTCCCCTACTGCCATGGATGTTATGATGAGGCCACTGGAGCAGGCTGGCATCTCCCACTGGGGTTGGCCCTTGATTTCAGCAGGACGAATTTCTGTTTCCTTTACCAGCTTTTGAGAGTGGAGAGTGAGGAATTTGGGGAAGCCCCTCAAGGAGTCTGAAAGAATGAGCAAGTGCCTGGGGTCAAGGTAGGTGGAGGGTGTGGCCAAGTGTGGGGCTACAGAAGGAACTGTCCAGGCAGCTCTCAGAAGATTCTGCAGCACCCGTATCACACACCTGGTCCCCGCTTTAAAAAATTAACACATACGGACCCAGGGGTATAGCTCAGTGGCACAGCACCTGCCTGGCAAGCGTGAGGTCCTGAGTTCAATTCCCACTATAAAAACAAACAAACAAACAAACAAACAAACAGAAATTAACGCTTATGCATGTTAACAAGGTTCAGTGTGATGTGCCCACTCCTGCACACAGTGGGCACTGAGTAAATACATCCCTCTATCCACTGCCTGCCTCACCCCTTAATTCCTGGTAATCACTATTCTACTTTCAGACTGATGTTCTTTTTTAGTTTCCAAATATGAGAGAGAGAGCATGTGATACTTGTCTTGCTGTGTCTGACTTTTATAGCTTAACATAATGTCTTCCACTTTTATCCAATTTTCTGCAGATGTCAGGAATTCACTTTTTTGTTGGCTGAATAATTCCTTTGCGTACATATACACCATATTTTCTTTATCCATCCATCTGCTTGATGGGGCAGCAGACTCCACGCTTTAGCTATTTTGCATGCTGCCTCCATAAATATGAGGTCCCTGCCTTTCTGAGGGCTAAGTGTTTGGTGGAGCACGTGGTGGTGGTCGGTGCAGGTGGAAGGGGACATGGTGGCATATGGTGTGTTCTGGTCTAGCTTTTAAAAGGGCAGCCTTAAAGGACAGTAGGGTGGGACCTTCTTAGTGTCCTTCCCCCATCCTTCCCAAAGCACTGATATAAATCAGTGCAGCCAATAGAATATTGACTGAAAAAGTGGCAGAAATATCCAAAGGGGAAGGAAACGTTGGTGTTTACTCTTCCCTAATTTCCAAGCTTTTGCTTAAGCACCACTTTCCCAGGGAGGCCACCCACTGCATCTCAATCCACAGAACCCACAGTCTTTACAGTTAGTCTCAGGCTTGTGTGAAATGCTGATGTCTCCTGGCACCAAGTGACTGTGGGAGGAAGGCTATAGATTGTAAATGTGACTTATTTTTCTTCTTAGTAGTATCATTATCAGAACGTCTCATTTTTCAGTCCATTGTTGGTTAGGTTATTAGGCTTGGTTAGTTTATTGTGGCCTCTCTCTAAGAAAAAATTCATGAGGATACAGGACATGGCTCTTTTGTATCCCTAGGACCTTGAACAGCCCTGGTAGACAGTTGATGCTTAATTACAAATTTACTAAATACAAAAGAGCAGGCAGGCTGTCTTCTGAGAGAAAGTGTCACAACAGTGAAAAGAGTCTGCATTTCCAGCATTGCTGTGTAATAATTCTGGGAGTTTTGGGTCCTCTGCACCCTGAATCTTTCTAAAGTGGGGTTTCTCAGCCTTGGCACTGTTGCTATTCAGTCTGGCTGTGCTTTGCTGCAGGTCTGTCCTGTGCATTGTGGGTTGCTGAGCAGTGTCCTTCATCTCTATCCATGAGAGACACCAGCAGAGCTCCCATTGCCCAGTGACTGGGGGAAGGATGAAGAATGCCCAGTTGGTTGACGACCACTGTCCTAATTAAAACCAGGATCCCTCCCAGCTACATCTCCTCTTACAGGATGGGCCCCATTGAATATGCAATTGCAGCTTGATACCTACTAAGGCTGCGACTTTCTCTGGTAATAAAGCAGCTCCCCGTCCACATCTTTCGTCCTGTTCTGCATCAATCACATTATAAGAGGCGGAAAGACAAAGAAAGGAAAGTCGACAGACACACATTCATAGTGAGATTTTTTTTTATGGTGCCACAACTCCTCAGATGTCAGTGGGAGACGTGGAATTAGAAATAATTAAAGCACATAAACAAACAGGGAGCCAAGGCTCTGTGGCTCATGGCACATCACACAGACACCAGCTGTCGCTTGGGGGTGGCTGGAGGGTTTCTGCTGGGGGCCGGGGGAGGGAGGCTGGCTTGTGCAGAGCTCTTCTGTGCTCAGGCTTCTGTCCATCTGTGGTGCCGGCCTTGACCGTGACGCAGCATGGTGGCTGCCCCTGTGTGACAGGAGAGTCCCAGGCTTTGCAGAGGGCGGGGTGGGTGGCCTCAGACAGGGCTTGGGGGCTGCTTTCTTGTTTTTTCATGCAGGTGAAATGAAGCTTTGGCACCCTTATTTAAGTGTAGTGCAAAGGGTTGGGACGATGCCAGTGCTGCAGATGAGCACGAAGACCCAAGGAAGGGCTCGTGTGTTCAGTGTTAACATTTACAGTAACCTGGGAGGGGAAGGTGGGCTGCAGGGAGCAGAGAGCATTAGGAAAAAAGAGGAATCTGAAAATGTCACGTATGGATACAAATTCCCTATGAAGAAGACAATCGTTATATATATCTATATCTAAAATGTACCAGTAAGCAATAAGGAATTTTACAAAACATTTAACACACATTTGTAGTAATACCTCAGTTCATGAATGCTTTTGTTTGCAAATAATTCAGTTCACAAGCAAGTATTCGGCTGTATTTTGCTTCTGTTCACAACCTCTGCATTGGGTGACAGACATCTTCCCACAGTCATCTTCCCCAGAAGACACAAACGCAGCCAGTCTTTCAAAAAAAACTAAGTTCATAAACTGAGGTGCCAATGTATTTGTAAAGAAATAATAAAATAAAGTCTCTGAATTTTAGATTCTCTTTCTTATCCTTGGTTATCATGGCCATAAGAAAGCAAGAAGGGTTATGTGTATATGTGTATTGTCTGTGTGTGTGTGTGTGTGTGTGTGTGTTGTGGGGTGTGTGTAGCACTTGTATAGGTGTGTGTATATATGTGGTTGTGTGGTGTGTAATACTGCATGTGTGTTGCATGCCTATGTGATTTGTATGTGTATATTTGTGTGTGTGGGTGGGTGTGTGTGTTTGTGTGTAAGACACAGCCTGGCATACCTGTTCTGAAATTGCTTCATGCAAGAAACCCAAGAAACCAGTGTTTGTATTTTCTTATAAATGGCTGCATTGCTGTGGTTTGATTGTAAGCTTTCTCTCTCATAGTAGTATACATATTTCAAATGGGAACTCCTATTTGTTTGGAACTGTTTTTCCGCAGTGCTACAATCTGTGTTTGTATCCCTTCAAAATGCACCTGTTGAAATCCCAACCACCAACACGGCTTTAGGACACGGGACTTTGGTGGTGGGGTGTTTTAAGTCATGAGGGTACAGCCCTCATCTTGTAAGAGCAGTGCCCTAATGAAAGACACCTGAGACCCTTTTCTCCTTCTACCATGTGAGGACACAGATAGAGATGCCATATATGAATAAGCAAGCAGCCTTCTCCAAACATGAGATCTGCTGGTGCCCCAGCTTCAGAATGGAGATCAGTTTCTGTTGTTCTTATTTATGGTATTTTCTCCTATCATCCTGGGTAGACCAAGACAGCTGGTTTTTAAGAAGTATCTGCTGTCATTTGTTCATCAAGATGCTGCATACCATCTTAGTTTTGAGGTCACTGGGGGATGGTGGACATGCTTGTTTACTTGGTAGAGTCCCACCCTGCCTTGCTCCCATTGAGATCCTGTGTGCCATTGTTAGTCTGCAAGGCTGGGCTGGCCTCCAGTGTCATTGGGAGGGAAGCTCATGGCCCATCGTGGCTAACTGGAATGGAGCTCCTAAGAAATGGGACTCGATCTCATTCATAAAGTCAGCAGCTAATAACTATTTCTTAAATTAATACCAAGGGTAAACACTTTGCTTAGGTAATGTGAGTCAGTCGAATAAACTAGTTAAGACAGCTCGGAAGGGTGACCTGGTTGCAGTAAGATGTTCCGATGTAGCTCTCCAGGGGTGTTCTTTGCAGCTCTCACTGTTTGGGTCTCCTCCTTTGATCTCATGAGGAGCACAAAGATGGCTGCTTTCCGGACATACTGACCTTGCATCCTGTCCTTAGGCTGCCATCTACATGACCTAGCCACAAAGACATCTTCGAATACTTTGGGAGCTAAGTCCACTGTATCTGTTACCCAGCAGTGATGAGTATGTAGTGAGATTTGGTGTGCAGGTCCCAATCTTCCCAGGATGTGGTGGTGGTGGTGGTGGTGGTGTGTGTGTGTGTGTGTGTGTGTGTGTGTGTGTGTGTGTGTGTTTTCCACTTTTAGGATTAGCACCAACTCCTTAGATACTGTTTTTGGGAATCCTAGAAGCCCTCTACCCCCAAAGCTTGTCATCTTTTTAATGATCTGTCCTGGCCTGAAAGCTGGATCAGCCTAGACACCAACTCAGCCTTGGTGTTCTTGGAAGACATAGGCCAGTGGGATCTGGGGCTGCAGGCCAGAGGGATCTGGGGGCTGAGCGGAGTGGAGGTGCTTTAGTGACACTACTGCTTCTTGTTTCAGGGTGCAGCAGAAGACCCCCAGATGGCCCTGGCACTGAATTTAGACTCTACGTTGATGAAGAAGAAGTCAGATCCCGAGGGCCCAACGCTGCTGTTCCCCGAGAGTGAGCTTTCCATCCGGATAGGTAGTGCTGGGCAGCTTTCAGGCAAGCTCTCTACCACAGATGCTGAGTTGAGCCGGGCGAGTACATGCTGGAGGCTGGTGGGAGAAGGGTGGGGGAGATGTCGGGTACTCTGCCAACCTCTCCTATTGCTTACCCCACTGTTGCCTACGGCTACACAAACGATCTGGCCAGGTGCTTTTGTTTCTCATCTGCTCTCAGAAACACTTGCTTAGTGTCCAGGCAGTGAGGACACCTTTTGATCCTCTTTCCACGTTGGACATGTGGACAGGGTCACTCTGATGGGGATGAGGCCAATTGGTTAGAGAGTGTGGCCATTTGTCTCCTTCTGTTCCCCTCATGATGAGCTCTGAGTGCCCGTTATAATTCTGTGTCCGTGGCCCAGGGGTAGGCTGCCCCTCCTCCCTCTAGCTCTGTGGCACTGTCACTGAGGACATCTGGCTCCCTCAGACACCGGGTAGCATCAGAAGAGTCACATGGCTGTCTTTTCCTTGAATTTACATAGGAGGTCCTGGTTTGAGGTCCCCTTGCTCTCCCACTTGTGTAGAGGAAGGCTTTAGGAATAGCAGCCATGCAGATGAGGGTGAGATCAGGCTCTTTCTTCCCTGCTTACTTGGTGCCATCTTTTCTTTTTTCTGTTTTGGTTTTTTTGAGATAGGGTCTCGCTCTGCAGTTCAGTCTGGCCTTGGACTCACTTTGTAGCCCAGGCTGGTCTCAAACTTGCAATGATCCTCCTGCCTCAGGCTCCAGAGTGCTGGGATAACAGGAATGCACCACCACACCCATCTTGGTGTAGTCTTTTGAGAGAACAAGTTGGTGACTGTTCACCAGCTTCATAGAAGTGAAGGGAACACTGTTGCTTTTCTCCTCTCATTGTTGGCATTTTAATATGGTATATTTGCTGTCTCTAGGCTGAGTGTGTCTCCAGATGTTGGGGAGAGTTACAGCCAAGACACAGCCCGAACTCAATAATTAATATTAGATTCTGCCTCTGTACATTACTCACAGAGAACGTGAATATCTGCTCCACACCCATTAATCCTTACTGTCCCCCATGACTCCCCATGTGGGCTGTAACCAGGAAATAAAAATGCCACATGCTGGCATTAAAACCACATACTGCCCGCCGCCTCCAGTCACAGTCTTGTTCCTGTTCGAAGCAGAACAGCTGAGCTGGTGCCTACTGTGCTCCTTTCCCCTGAGCATTGTCAAGGCCTCTTTCTGGGGGTCCTGGGAGCGGGCACCATTTTCCCACAAATCTTGCCATTTTCCATCCTCAGTCCTGGACTCATGGGCCGTCCAGTGGATTCTACTAGCGATACTGTGTTTGGTCTTCCATGTGCCCTTTGGAAGATGTTGCAGTTTTGATTTTGAGCCTTCTCAAGGATGGCAGAGTTGGCCAGACTTTTTCTATCCAGTTGTTTACCTACAAAGCCACCACAGTGGGTACAGGGAAGAGATTCAGTGTCTGTCCATCAAAAGAGATAGGAAGTGCAATCCTTTCAATGGGCTTTTTCCAATGGCAAGGATAGGGCTGGCTACCCTGCAGCTGGCTCTGCAGGAGGACCTGGTGGGTGCTGGGTCTTTTCGGCCAACCTGGGGTTAGGTGGTGCTGGGAGAGTGTAGGAGGGAGCTGCAGTCCCGGCCCTGCGCCCTGCAGTACTCCGGTGCACCCAGTGGTTACCAGGTTACTAAGCAGCCCTCTTAGCTGTTGCTAACTGCTCAGATCCATCTTGGCCCTTTGGGAGTGAAAAGATAGTTTGCTGAGCCCGGGAGTGCCCAGCCATCTCGGCTCACCTGGACACACCTGTGGTGTCAGGCATCTGGGGACTCTTCAAACTGATAATGGGCATTTGACGACTGGCCTCATACAGATCCAGCCTGAGTATGAATTATCTGTACCATCTGGATTTGCCCTTAAGCTTGTGGTAACCGGAGCCAGGAGACTGGTTTAATAGGTATTTAGTGAGAAACATCAGCCTTTAAAAATAATATTGGTGCAGCCGTTAGCATGTCCCATAATTGGTTCAGCAAGAGAAGGGAGTCAAGCCACGCGGCGGGAGGGAAGTACAGCTGCCCTGACTGCCACAGCAGCTGAGCCGGGAAAGTGTTTATGAGATTCTTTCCTATTTATGTTTCGTGCCAAATGTTTTACAATATCAGCTATTCTCAAGGCTGGGGATATTTGGGGATCTAATCAGGTCAGAAGTTCTTCTAAAACTATCAGTCTCTCTTTCTGTCCCTCTCCCTCCTCTGCATCCATACCAACCAGCTTTTCTTTAATTCAGATATAATAATCATGATTAAAAATAGGAAGTAATTTTTCTTCCAACTTCAAATCCCTTACAATTTAGTCTCCCATCTTGGCTTTCAATACTGTGTCTCGTTTCTTATGTATCCTTTTAGAAATATCATGTTTATGCAGCTGTACTAGACCCATTATTTTGCAGCTTGAGGTTTGCACTTAAAAATACATTTTTGTGATTGTGTGAGACAATTCTAGATCATCCACCTCATTCTTTGTGTGTGTGTGTGTGTGTGTGTGCACGTACATGTGTCTGTGGTACTAGGAATTTACCTCAGGACCCAGAGCTTTTACACTAACCTACATCTCCAGCTCTTTCTAAAATTTTTCAATTTTGGAACAGAATTTCACTAAGTCACTAAGTTACCCAAGCTCAGCTCAAACTTGTGATTCTCTTGCCTCAGCCTCCCAGATTGCTGGGCTTGCAGGTTAGCTGGGATTATACTGCCATGACCAGCTCATCCCAGTAATTAGTATGTGATGTTACATCATTGAGAGTCCTTTGGATAAATTCCAGTCTTTTGCTGTTATGCAGAGAGCACTGTCATGCGCACGTCTCTGTGGATAATTACCTTGTGGCGTACATCCTAAAAGTTAGGCTGGAGGTTGCCCAGCCTTTGGTCTATGTGTATGCATATATCTGCTTTGGGAAGGGAAAGGGCAACTCGCTCCAGATGGCTCCGTGGCTCCATTGTGCTCTAAATCTTCGGCCTCTGCCTCTCCTTTCTCCCTTCCGCCAAGCAGGATTTTTTTCCCCTCAGTGGCACCCTCCTCAGACTAAAGAGGTTACTTTGCTCCCTCTCTTCTGGCCTGTGGCCTGTTACTGGGTTTCTTTAGTGAAAGTATGGGCATGAAGTAGAGTATCTATTAAAATGTGTCATGCCAGATTTTGTGCATGAGGAGCAGAGGGTTCAGTACTAATAGTCATAACTTCCAGGAGCTCTTTGGCATCACAGATGTTAAAGAACACAAGCAGCTGATGTGCACATACCTCCTGAACAGGGCTCAGTCAGACAGCATGAGACCGTGTGCCCTGGCTCATGGGGCTGAAGCCAGGCACATACAGTTTATAGAGTTTTGGCTTCTGCAGAGTCTTATGTTCGTCTTAGCATTGAAATAGCCCTTTCTCTATGTTTTTTTTTCTTCTTTAAAAAAGAAGTCCGAATTTTCTGAGCTAGCTAGTTATTTCAAGGTTTTAATGTGGCTTTGGGCTAGAGGCAATTTGGCATGTGAAGCATGCATTTGCTCAGGTTGTCATAACAAAAGCCCCCGCACTGGGAGGCCTGAGGAGCAGAAATTTGTCCTCTCCCAACTCTGGAGCTGGGCGTGTGAGATTGAGGTGTTGGCAGGGCTGTTTTTCAGAGGTTTCTCTCTTTGGTCTGCAGAGTCTGGCTTCTCCCTGAGCCTTGATGTGGCCATCCCTCTGTATGTATGTGTCCCAATCTCCTTTTGTTATAAGGACACCAGCCCCTCAGGATTAGGATCTCACTTTAGCTGAATTACCAGGATCTTGTCTCCATATATTGCTTTCTACAATACCAGGCATTGGGACCTCAACATATAAACTCAGGTAGTGGGAAGAAAGTCTCAGTTCAGCCTGTCATAGCGCTGGACCATATTTTTAAAAGTGCCCTCTTCCCACGGATGGTCGCTGATCTAAAAAATGAGACCCAGGTAGCGAGGGGGCTACTTCTCTTTGAGTTTCTCACTGTGTTGTGGATTAGATTTAAAGTGTTCCTCAAAAGTCTCTTAGGTGTGAAAGTCGATAGGATCATGAGACAGCGATACTTATTGGTGCATCCCTCTGCTGAGTTCATAACTGGACGTGCTGTTAGGAGGGGGCCCTAGTGGATGTGAGTCACTCAGGACGTGACCTGGAAGGGTATGTTCTGTTCTCTGTCTCCTCCCTTTTCTCTCTGCTTCCTGCTTTCATGGGATGAGCAGCTTTTCATTGCCAGGCTCTTCCACCATGTCTTTGCTACCTTGGAGCCGGCCAAGCCTTGAACTGAAAATGTGAGGGGAAAAATAAGCGTCTCCTCCTTTAAGCTGAGTGCTTTGTCCCGGATGAGAGAGTGACTAAGACTGTCTTTCTAGCTCCTTGTTAGCCTCCCACCTGGATGGGCTGGGCATGCTGAGGAAGCAGGATGGAGCAAGGTAGGATGAAGTTGAACTGTTTCTCAACAAGCCACCAGGAGGAAGTCCAAGGGGTTTGAGTCTGACTGTGTGAGACCCCTGGCACGTACACATCCTAAGCTAATGAAGTGCGAGGTGACCCTAGGCTCTCTACTCTCACCGTTCCTGGCAGGCTGGACTCCAGAATCTTTGGGGAGATCAATATGAATACATATTTCAGGATGCAGAAGTGCTCTCCTGCCTGAATGTGTTTCCTGCTTGGGCCACCAAAAAGTACTACAAACTGGGTGGCTTCCAAAAATGTGTTTTCTCCCAGTCTTGGGGGCAGAAGTTTGAATCAAGCCCTCTAAAGGCTTGAGGGGTGGAACCCTCTTTCCCTTTGCTAACTTTGGATCCCAGCAGTCCTTGGCTTGTAACTGCATTGCTCCAACTACTCCTGCTGCTGTGATGTGGTGTCTTCCCTGTGTGGGTGTCTATGTCCCTGTTTATGTCCAACATTCTCTCTGCTTTCATTGATAAAGACACCAAGCATTGGATTAGGAACCCATCCTAATCCATGAGGACTACTTTTGTTTTTCTGTTACATGGGGATTGATCCCAGTGTCTTCCAAGTGGGCTATATTCTCAGCCCTTGTTACACTTTTTATTTTGAAACGGGGTATAAGTTGTCCATTTTGTGCTCAAACTTACTATCTTCCTGCCTCATATAGGCTTGAGCCACCAGGCTTTTAGATTTGATTTTTTTCTGTTAGATTTTGAAAAATTTAAGCTTTATGTTTAGTTAGTAAATATTAACTGTATTTATACTTATAGGGTACCATGTGATGTCTGATATATGTTTACATTCTAGAATGACTAAATCAAGCTAGTTATCTTATCTCTCACCTTACATATTTGTCATTTTCTGTGTGTGGATGGTATACATTCAAAATCTACTCTTAGCTATTTTGAAAAATATATTGTATTATTATTAACTTCACTAACCAAGCTGTGCAGATCTCAAAAACTTATTCTTCCTAACAGAAGCCTTATGCTCTTTGACCTCTACTTAACTCGTTCCACATGCAGATGCCCAGTTTCCAAGTTAAGGTCACATTCTGAGGTTCCGTGGAGAAGGTGCATTTTGGGGCTGCATGACTCTGATTGCTCCATGACCAGAGTTTGGCAGCTCAGTTAGTGTCAGCAGGGGTGTTTGGTGAAAGGGAGGGAGAAATAAAGACCGAGACAGAGGCAGAGAAAAGCAGAGAGAAAATGACAGAAAATCAGAGGAGATGGATTCTGGCAGTAATAAAAGCCCGTTTAACCCATCTTCAGCCCCGAAGCAGCTGCTGAGTGCCTTGTTTCAAATATTCATGAAGTGTCTACTGCAGAATGTGGGGATACTGCCTCCTTGTGCAAAATTTAACATTTGCTTGGTTAGCAGGTTTCATCATATTTATAGGAGTCCTGACACATTCATTTCAGCTCATAAGTCCATCACAAAAGAGGAAATGTGTTTTTAATGTGTTTTTGGGAAACCACAGATGGGGGCCTTTGTAGTGCCAGCCCCCTTAGGATATCCTGCCAGTCTTTTATTACTCAAAGAGTTAAGAGGCTGCTCCCAGAATTATGGAGCCTGATCACTTTTCGTATTGTTTTTGTTTTGTTTTGCCGAAGCTGTTTAAGCTGGGAACACACAGGATGGCACTCAATTTTGTGTCCTTAGGATATTTAGGAGTCCTCTCAGTGTATTCTCTTGTATTGTTCATTTTTATTTTCCTTTTGGCTGTTACTGGGAAAAGTGCCTGGTAAGGAACAGAGGCTGAGTTTGAGCCTGTGAAATTGGGAGGAATCTAGACCACTTCCTGGAAGAAAGAGGCAGCCTCGAGAGTGTGGGGTTTGTGGGGAAGATGTTAGTGAGGTTTGAGTAGATTCTAGACTCTGTTCTTTCTCCTGCCAATACGTTTCCCTTCTTGGTATCAAAGGCTCCAAGTACCTGAGAACTAAGTCAATTGTCTCCAGGAAATACATTTTTAAGGTTAGTAGTATTTTGGGCCTAGATGGTTAGCAGCCTACCAGTGCCCAGGTTGGTTCACTGGGTGCTGGTCGTTTAAAACAGAGCCAGCCCCTAAGGACTCCTGATTTCTCCCTTATCCAAAACTCATCGTGCACTCTTTGGGAAGACAGAGAGAGGCCTGCGATGTTCTCTCACAGTTCAACATGGTGAGACAGGAGCCTCGGTCGTCTTCCTGGCTTACCTGGCCACTCACACTCAACAGCATCCCTCAGGAAAATTCAACAGCCAACCTTAGTGAAGATAACCCGTATTACTTCCAGGATGTTAGACTGTGTTGCACCCATGAAAACAGGACATACTTGCTCTGGAAGAGATTCATATCTCTTTTGGGAAACAAATAAGGTTTACCATAGTCTGTGTAAACCACCAACAATTTTAGAAGTGGATCCCCAGCATCTCGTGGGAGCTTACCAGACCAGAGTTGGTGTTGCTGGTGTACCAGCTTTCCCTGCTTCTTCGAGGGCCATCGGCATCAAGCTGGCCATGGTGTGCCTGCTAACCCCTGTTCCTCTCCTGCCCAGATGTTGTACCCTCTGAGGCCAGCTGTGAAGGAAGGTTTCTCCATGTCTTAAGATGAGTGAAGGGATATTAAAGAAGAATATCACCAGGCAAGCCTTTGATCTTCTGGCCCTCCACAGCCCTTGGGATCCTCCCTGAGGAGAGTTCTTGTCTGGGGTGGGCTGGTTTCACAAGTGTTTTGTGTCTTTTGTGTTGCCCAAATCCTGCCAAGGGATAGAATTTTTTAAAAATTTTATTTAAAGAAAAAAAATGAAACAAAGTGGGTAGAGATAATACATAAATTTCAAAAAAAAACCTGTAATCACTACTTGATAATTACATATTTTCCTCGTAGAAGTAGTTGTTCAAGTTACAAAAGTAAAGTATACAAAGTGGACATTTAAACAGTGAGACTGCAATCAGTTCTGTTCATCTATCCAACAAAAACTTAGTAATATGGTTATCTTACATGCTTAAACATACATATAGCTATATACTTTAGAATACTTTCTTTTCCTCTTTTTTTTTAACAGTAACTATAATCAATTCTTATAAACTGTTTAGAAGTTGTACACATGTGTAAGTCTCCACATGTATACCTATCTTTTCTGTATTAGAGGAGAATACAAAGCAAAACAAGTCAACAAAACAAATTCCTAGAAAAACACGACATGAAAAGGACATATAAAACCACAATACTAGGTGATCTACAGTAATTGCTGTGATGTCTCTTGTTATTTTCAATAAAATTTTGTATATCGTCAGGCATAGTATAATTAAACATAGCAGTACATACCACTATTAATAAAACCAAACATTGGAGACATTATAGGACTTCAAAGGCAGTTAATAATCAAACCAGAATGGGTATCCTATTGAATCTTGTCATCTTCAGAGTAGTTGCCTCTCTCTTGGACTTGATACTATCAAGCATTACAGATTGGAATAAAATCAGTCAAGACAAAACAGCGATATAGCCGATCTTCTCTGCCTCATCTCTTCTATGCTATTTTTCTGTCATTGTTGTTTACTTTTCTCCTCGATTCCATTGTCTGCCCCTTTCATTGAGGCCTTTCTGACATTGTTCCTGGAATCCTAGTGATTTTCTTCTCTCTCCCTAGAATGTCCTTCAGTACTGTTTGCAGTGTTGGATTGGTGGTCACGAACTCCCCCAGTTCCTCTTTGTTGTGGAAATATCTTGTCTCTCCATTAATTTTGAGAGACAGTTTTTCAGGGTACATCCACCTGGGTTGGAGGTTATTTTCTTTCAGGGCTTGGAATACTTCACTCCAAGCTCTTCTTGATTTGATTGTTTACATCAAGAAGTCTGCTGTGATTTTGATGAGTTTTCCTTTATAGGTGATCTTTTTCTTTTCTCTGACAGCTTTTAATATTCTGTTCTTGTGATGGATTTCTGGGATCTTGATTATTATATGTCTGGGTGTAGATCTGTTTTGGTTGTAGCTGGCTAGAGTCCTGTATGCCTCATATATCTTAACATCACTTCCATTTCCTATGCTTGGGAAGTTTTCCTTAATTATTTCTGTGAATAGCCTTTTTATTTCTTTTTTATTTGTCCCTGCTTCTTCATTCACATTTTTTATTAAGTTATAAATCCTTTTGTTGTCTTCTAGCCTTTTATAGTTACTTCCTGGTTCCTTGTTATTTTTTATTTGTTTGGTTTTTTTTTGGTACCAGGGATTGAACTCACAACCTGGCACTTGCTAGGCAGGCACGTAAGCCACTGAGCTAAATCCCCAGGCCCCCACCCCTCCTTGTTATTTTTAAGAGATCCTTCCTTTTGTGATCATACATTGCAAATCTGTCTTCAAGTTTTGAAAGTCTGTCTTTAGTTTCTGTCAAGAAGTTTTGCCAGCTTTCAATGGAGTTTTTAATTTCCTGACAATCTTTTGATCTGTTTCATGTATTCTAGATTTTGTTTATATTCTTCATCAAAGGTTCTCTCCTTTCTCTGGGTTCCTCTGTTGTTCCATTTGTGTCTTTTTGAGGAATGCCTAGAATTTCTCTTATTAATCTTCTTATATCTTGTTTCACCTAAGTTAGAATTTCAGATTTAATTTCATCAGTGAGGTAATGAAAGTATTTCTTTATTTCTGTTGAGGCTGTGTGTGATATTGCATATTTGCTGCCCTTGATCTCTTCTGTATTTACCTCTCCTGGACTTATTTTCCCTGGGTCAGTGGTTGGAGGCTTTTTGTTGTTCCTTTGTCTTGTCATGTTTCTGGTTTCTTTGAGACAGGTGAATGGTGGAGGTCTCAGGTTCTTTTTCTATTGCTTACAGTTTTTCTGAAGTGTACTGGCTTGGGGAGTGCTGCACTTTCCAGTTTGCTGTTGATCTGTGAGTTGCACGCAGGGGCAATATGGGCCAGCCCCTCCGTTCTAAACCAGTCAACCAGTGAGTGTCTTCATCATGTTAGTCTGTGTGCTGTGGATGTCACAGGTTTGGGACAGCCTCGTCCCTGGCTGTTGTGTCCTGACCAGAGGCGTGGTCCAGCCCAAGCAGATCCCACTAATCTGCTTTGGGCCAGGAGCCTCCAACTGATACCACTTCAGTTGTGGATTCGAGCCTGTCCTGCCCAACTTCAATATGTCATCCAGCCGGTCACCCCACTCTGGGGAACCCAGTTCTCAGCACTCTCCAAAGTCCACGCAGCTCAGTTCATCGGTTCCACTCCCTGTTGCAGTGCCTCCTCCTGCCAAGTGTCTCAAGCCCACCAACCCCTGATCTCAGCAAGCCTGTGACCTCAGCTCGATCATGAGTCGCCCAAGTCTTAAGATGCACCCAGTACAGCAATGGGAGCATGCCCAGCTCTAGCCCTCTGTCCATGCTTCTTCTTTTTTTCTTTTTCCTAAGTTTCTTCCGAGGATGTGAGAATTCCTCTCCTTTTGTCCTTTTCTCCATGGTGTTAAATTCTAGCATCTGAGTTGTTTTTCTCAGAGAAGGTCTCTTTCATGCTACCTATCAATGTGCCATCTTTTCTTCTCACCCAGGGATAGAATTTGAGGTTTACTGTTTTCCAGATCTTCAGACCTGCCTCCACAGGGAGAGACTGTGTCCACTACCCAGGATGAAGAAAATAAGACCTGGGCTCAGAGCTATCTTCCAAAACCCCCCTCCCCCCATTGCCTTTTCTAGGATCCCCCATTCTTCCCCAGGGTAATTGATGAGAAATTTTTCTATTTTCTTCTTTTTGCAGTGCTGGAGATTGAGAAAGTCTATCTTAGCTATCTTCTCATTCCTGGGGAAAAATACATGACACCAATTAAAGCAGAGGTTTATTTTAGCTCATAGAGATTTCAGTGCCAGTTGATGGCTCTAAGGCAAGATGGCATGGCAAAAGAGAAACAGTTCATGGTATGTAGGCAGGAAGCAGAGGGAGGGAATCAAAGGAAAAAAGATGCTTTTGTGAATAATTTGGTCTGCCAACAAAAGTGTTTTGCAAAATTTTGTTTTTGTTTGCAAACTATCCTGATGACAAGCATGACCATCACCATCTTTTCTGCATGAACACCAATGTGGACATCTTTTTCAGAATACTAAAATGAATTAAGTTCACTAACTGATTCATTTTCTCTCTCTTTCTCTTTCTCTCTGTCTGTCTTCTAGGTTTCACCCAAGTGACCCACCTCTTCCTTCATATTGTCACATCACACCTTGCCATAAAGCCATCAGTGGACTAATCCAGTGATGAGCATCATACACTCATGATCCAGTTACTCCCCAAATCCCCACCTTTGAGCACATGCGGCTTTGGAGGAGATTTTAGATATAAACCACTTTGTCTCAAAACCCCTATAAAATCCTACAAATAGATTCTAAGCTCTATGAACATTTCAAGTATACACATACATATGAGAGAATAAGGCACAAAATGCCTCCAAAAACATTTAACTTCCAGATACCTGATCTATGAGGCATCGAAAGGAAGGAAGTCAACAGCCACGCAGCTGAATTAGTCAAAATATAAAAAAAGATATAAAATCCAGATTAATATGGTACTCAGTGAGCTCACAGAAAATGTAACTAAACAGATTATAAACAATAATAAGCAAAATCATGTTAGTTTACAGAAGCTCACTATGCTAAACAAGACAATATAAAATATAATTGATCAGTTGAGCAAAGAATTGGAGTCCATGAAGAGATATCAAGTAGAAATCTAGGACATTAAAAGTTCTATGTGAATAAGGGCAACAAAAGTGGCCAGTGTGAGAGCAGAGTGTCAGAACTGAAAGACAGGCTTTTGTTGGTGACCATATACTCAGATACCTTAAAAACAACAGGAGAACATGAAAAATGGGTCCAGTACCTTTTAGGTGATGCAAAGGCTAATCTAAGATTAACTGGAAGTTCTGAAAAATCAGAAGACTTCACAAGTGACATAAAAAACCTGTTTACAAAAATATAGCAGAAAACATTTTAAATATGGGGAAAATATAACATACAGATAAATGAGGCATTTAGAACCCCAAAATAAGCACAATCAGAAAAGGACTTCTACACACTTCACAGCCATGCATTTAATCCAAAGAGAAATTTATAGGCTACGTATCATAGGATCGAAAACAATATTCCATGCAAAGGGAACCCCCAAACAAACAGGAATAGCTTTTCTGTTTTAAGACAAAGTGGGCTTCAAGCCAGAGCTAGTCAGAAGAGGCAAAAACAAAACAAAAAAACCTATATAATAGTTAAGAGAAAAATTTAAAAGAATTAACAATTATAAACACTTATGCACCAAACACTAGTGCACACAACTTTTAAAACAAATACTACTGAATGCAAAAGATCAGAATAACATCAATACATTTATAGCAAGGAAGCTCAATACCCTGCTTTTGTAAATAGATCAATTAGACAAAATATCAGCAAAGAAATATTAGAGTTGAACCATACTGTTCTAGTTAGGGTTGCAAGGAAACCAATTACACATAGGATGCAGAATTTATAATATTATTTTATGATGGTCACCCAGAGTTAAATACAAGAAAGTGCAGGAAATCTGTCCACAGCACTAAAGACCTGGAAAATCCAGCTGAGGGCCTGGATCTGACAGCAATGTCCTGTATGAGTCCAACTGAAGACCTAGAGCCCATGACATGACTCATGCAGGTCTATTTCATAGATCTGTGCTGGGAAGCCAAAGGTCAGTGGTGGATGGTAAACAGTTTGTGCCAGCAGGGTGAAGGGGCTGTGCCAGTAGGTCAAGGGTTCTACACTGGAACCAAGAAGCAATGCTCAAAATAAGGACCCGGGCTCCCCTGAAAAGTCCCACAGCCATCCTCAATGACAATGAGGTCCTGAGCTCCTCTAATGATGAGAACAGATGAGTACATATCAGGAAGCCAATGTGACAAACTTCTCTTGGAGATTGAGCAGCTCACATCTTCCCCTCTGGAGCCAGGAAGTGATGTTCAAAGTAAGGACCAGAGCTCCCCCCAAAGTGAACTGCAGCAATTTTCAGCAAGAAGGTCCCAAGCTCCTCTGGTAATAACAGCTGAGTTCATATCAGGGGAGCCAGCATGACAAGCTCCTCCAGGAGAACCAACGGCTCCACACAACAACACTTGGGAGAACCCCCAATGCTACCTTTTTTCTCCATGTCTCCTTTTATGTTGGCAACTTTCCTCAGGTGGGCCATCTGCACGCAGCACCTTGCTGATTTAATTCAGCTGGTGTTAAGTTGACCACCAGTTTTTATTCCATAACACACACATTCAAACAATCTTCTCACCAGTATATGGAACTTCTTCCAAAATTGAGTGCGTGTTAGCCCATAATGCATGCATAAGTAAATACAAAGAATTGAAATTGTCTCATGAATTTTTTCAGTCATAGTGCAATAAAACTAGAAATTAATGGCAAAAGAAACCACCAAAATTATGCAAATGCATGAAAATGAAACAAAACCCTCCTGAGTAATCAGTGGGTCAGGGAAGAAATGAAATAGTTCCTAGAATCAAATGCCAGTATGTTCATACCAGAACCTAGGGAACCCAGTGAAAGCAGTCATGAAAGGAAAATTCACAGCTGTGGACACCCACATGGGGGTGGGGGGGAGAAACAGAGTGAACCCTTATTTATTTGGGTTAAATAAATAACATAATGATGCACTCAGTATCCTAGAAAAATAAGCAATTCAAATTCAATGCTAATACAAGGAAGGAAATTATAACAAAGCATAAATTAGTGAAACCAAGACTAAAAACCAATACAAAAAAATCAATGAATCAAACAAGTGGTTCTTTCAAAGAATAAGCAAAATAAAGAAACCCTTAGCCAATCTTACAAAAAGAGAAAAGGAAAGATCCAAATCAATGCAATTAGAAATGAGAAAGGTGAAATCACAGCAGGTAACACAAAATTCAGGAGATTATTAGTATCTAATTTGAAAATTTGTAGGCCAACAAACTGGAGAATCTTGAAGAAATGGATAGGTTCCTAGATACACTTGAATTACCAAAACCAATCTGAGATGATAGAAAATCCTGAATAATGTAATACCAGATAATGAAATTAAAACTGTAATAAATAAATCTACCAATAAAGAAAGGCCCAAGACATAATGCATTCATCATTGAACACTACAACTTCAGGGGATATCTAATGCCAATACTCTTTAAACTCTAATGAAATTGAAAGGGAAGCAGTACTCTCAGAGTTATTCTTAGAAGCTAGTATTACCCAGATTCTAAAACCAGACAGGATCAAACTCAAAAGAACTTCAGGTCAACCTCTTTTTTGAAAAAATTATTTTAGAGTAAAACCAAGCAAAATCAAACAGAATAAAGCCAATCAAAACACAACAGTGTAAGTGATACAGGATTTCAAAACAAGATAATAGGAAATCAGTAATGGTTACCATAATGCCTTGTGTTGTTTTCAAAATAGGTGCCCATACCTTTATTATTTAATTATTTATTTATTTTTTATTTTGAAGGTAGTAAAATACAACAAAACAAGACAGAAAAGCCAATTGAAACAATGCAGTGAAATTGGTACAGAACTTCAGAGCAAGATACTGGGATAACAGTGACAGGTACCATAGTATATCTTGCTATCTTCACAATAGTTGTCCATTCAATCAGGTATAGCAAAATTAAACCAAAAACATAACATTATAAAACCTATCAAAACAGAATATTGCATGGAGCAAAACAATTAGAACAAAGCAAAACAGTGAAAACAATATTTGCCTTCAAAGAGAAGATAGAAGGAAATCCCCTATATTTGCTATATTGCATATGGTCATCCTCCCAAGAGATGTGCAGACCTCTGGCCCCTGGTCAGCATAATCAACCCAACATTACAAGCATTTAGTTGCTTTATGTGCCTTAGTAGCTATCAACTCCAGCTGTCCTCGACACCATCCAGTTGCTAGTGGTGGGGAGGAGAGAGGGAAGATAAGACATTTGATTCTCAGCCCATGCTCCGGTAGGCTCACAGGAGACACTGACTTGTTCTCTTCCTGGCGCACCTGGTGCTAGGTCAATCACTTTAATGAATATAGACTCAGAAAGCTCAACAGCAACAAAAAAGCTTGTAAAGAGAATGCACCAAATCACCAAGACTGTGTATCATGACCAAGTAGATTTTATCACAGGATGCAAAGAGAGGTCAGCATACACAAATCAACAAATGTAATACATAAACAGAAGCAAGGGCAAAAAATCACACAGTCCTCTCAATAGACACAGAACAAGCCTTTGACAAAATTCAACTTGCATTCATGATTTAAATAATCATTGAAGAGGCTCGGTGTGGTAGCTCACTCCTGTAATACCAGCACTTGGGGGGCTGAGGCAGGAGGATTGTAGCAAGTTCGAGACCAGCCTGGGCTACAAAATGAGCTCAAGGCTAGCCTGAACTACATAGCCAGACCCTGTCTCAAAAAGACAAAAAAAAAAATCATTGAAGAAAATAGGTATAGAAGAACCTTACCACAATCTGATGAAAGCCATTTGTAATAAACGTACCACCACTATTGTATTAAGTGAGGAAAAGCTGACAGCTTTCCCTCTAAAATCATGAATGAGACAAAAATCTATTACCACTCTTATTACATATAGTACTTGTGGCATTAGGCAGAGCAATTGAGAGAAACAAATAAAAGTTATATACATACATACATATATATATATATATATATATATATATATATATATATATTTATACATATGAAAAGAAGTCAAATCATCATTATTTACAGATGACATGATCCTCTACCTACAGAGAAGACCCAAAATATTTCACCAAAAACCACTTAAAATTAATATAATAACCAAATTAAGTAGTGTATTCATATACAAAATCAACACACAGAAATTAATAGCATTCTTGCACAGCAAGTGAACTCACCCAGAAAGAATGTAGGGAAACAGTACCACTCACAGTAGCACCAAAGAAAATTAGAACTTAGGGATTAATGTAAACAAGGGAGTGAAAGACCTCACCAATGAAAACTGCCGTATTCTGAAGACAGAGATCAAAAAGAACATCAAAAAATGGAAAGATATCTTCTGTTCCTGGATAAGTAAAACCAGTACAGCCATAATGACCACACTTCCAAAACCAATATAGAGATTTAATGAGTCCCAATAAAAATGCCAGCAGCATTTCTCACAGAACTAGTGAAAACAACCCTAAAATTTATATTTAACCAGGAGAGACAAAGAATAACAAAAGCAATCCAGGGAACCAAGAGCAAAGCAGGGGACATCATAATGTCAAATCTCAAGTTACAATACAAAGCTACAGTAATAAAAACAGCATAGTAGTAGCCTAAAAACAAACATGAAGATCAGTGGAACAGAGTAGAGGATGAAGAAACAACCCTAGACATACACCCACCTGATCTTTGACAAGACCACCAAAAACATAGGCTGGAAGGAAGATAGTCCCTTTAATAAATGATGCCAGGAAAACTCTGTCTATATGTTGAAGATTGAATCTAGACCCATATTTCTCACCATTGTACTAAACTAATATAAAAATGGGTCAGATGTCTCAGTGTCAAAACAAACAATCTGCTGGAAGATATAATAGGTAAAACTCTCATGTAGGCAAGAACTCTCTGAACAGAACTCTGATTGGGTAAGAAATAAAATGACAAACAAGAAATGAGATCCTATCACAATAAACAACTACACAGCAAAGAGAACAGCTAATAACATCAAGAGACAAACTACAGAATGGAAAACACTTTTTGCCAGGTATTCTTCAGACAGTAGTCACATTGAGACTATATAAAGAACTCCCAAAATTAAGACCCAATCAAAAATTGAGCAACTGTAATTAATAGAGGCTCCTCAGAAGTACAAATGGCCAATAAATTTATGAAACAATGATCAATATCTTTAGCCAATAGGAAATTCAAATTAAAACAACGTTGAGATTTCATCTTCAGAAAGAAAGGCCTACACAAAGAAGTCAAATAACAACAAACGCTGGCAAGACTACAGGGGAAAAGGAATCCTTCTACACTGGTGGTAGGAATGTAAATTAGTACAACCAGTATGGAAAGCAGGATAGAGATTCCTCAAAACACTAAAGCTAGAAATTCCATTCAACCCAGCTATTCCTCCTCTAAGTATCTTCCCAGAAGAGTTAAAGATATCATAATACAGCAACACATATATACCCACGTTTATAGTAGTACAATTCACAGCAGCTAGATCTTGAAAGTGGACTGTATGTCCATGGGCAGATAAATGGATAAAGAGAATGTGGTATTTATACTCTACCATAAAAAAGAATCAATTCTAGTTATTTGTAGGAAAGTATGCGCTTGGAGACAATCATGTTAAGTGATCTAAATCAGATGCAGAAGCTTAACTATCATTTCTTGTATGTGAGAAGTCTAAAATATAAATCAAAGAACAAATTAAAAAAACATAATAGGAAACAGAGAGAGAGAGAGAGAGAGAGAGCTTTTGCAAAAGGGAGGACAGAGGAAGGAGCTAGTAAAAAGGATGAAGATGTGTTATGTACCAACTTAACATGATGAGTATAATAATTGTGTACTGCAAACATGTAGTAATAAAAGTAAAAATTAAAACAGAATACCCATATGATTGCCTCAGGTGATGAGCAGTATTAATATTTTTCAAAATTTGTGAACAGTAAAACTCTGTCTTGTGTACAGTTGTTTAAGCTGTAAAAAGTGCACAGTGATATAACTGCTACCGGAATCAGGGTACAGAGCAGTCCTGTCACCTCCCAGCATTCCCTTTGGCTGTTGCTTGGCATGAACCTCACCTCACCTTATCGACTGACCCATGGTTAAGTTGGAGTTACTCTCTGCTAGCTGTAGTTTATGCCCTCCCCAAAAGGTACACGGCATAGCTTTTGGGTCTGGTTTTCTTCACTTGGTCACGTGTATTTGAGAGCCCTTGTGTTGTGTCAGTAGTTGTTCCTTTTTTCGGCTGAGTTGTAGTCCAGTGCATGGATTATACCATGTGTTATTTGTTCTTGCACAAGCTAAATGATCTGTGCGCTCTTCTCAAGTTTGTAGCGATGATGAGTAAGCCTGATGTATGTATATGTATATATCTGTTTTGTACAAGTTTTTCTGTAAACATAAGCTTTCATTTCTCCTAGGGAAACACTTAGGAGTGGAATCTCTGGGACCGTGTGACTAACTTGATAGGAAACATCCAAACCACTTTCCAAATTGCCTCAGTAGCTCCTACATCCCTCATGAGCTCTGTATGCTTCGAGTCCTCACCAACCTTTGCAGCCTCAGCCTTTTGTCTATTTTTAACCAGTAGCCATTCTAATGAGTGTGACGGTCCTTGTGACTTTAATCTGTATTTCCCTAATGCCTGCTGATGGTTGGCATTTCTCCTCTGTGCTCATTTGCCATCTGTACATCTTCTTTGGTGTCAGAATCTTTCACCTATGTTTTAAATGTTTGTTTCTATGGTAGGATTTAAAGAGTTCTCTGTAAGTATTCTGGATACAAATCTTTTGTCACGTATGTGTTTTTTTTGTTTTGTCCTGTCCTGTGACTGACATTAACTGTGCCTTTATGAAATAAAAATTCTTACTTGTGATGAAGTCCAATGTATCAATGATTTTTTTTCCTTTTGTAGGTTATGTGATGAAGTCTAAATGTATAAATGTTTTTTCCTTTTGTAGGTTAGGCTTTAGGGGTGCTGTTTGGTCTATTTCCTTTACTTAGCAGCATGCATTTATTTGCAAGGCCCTTGTGACTCATTTGCTTAAACCCAAGATCACAAAGATTTCCTCCTATTTCTTTCTTTCTTTTTTTTTTTTTTTAAACTGGTACTGGGGATCAAACTCATGACCCTGTGTTTGCAAGGCAGGCGCTTATGCCTCTGCGCTAAATCCCCAGCCCCTATGTTAGTTTTTAAAAGTTTTGTATTTTTTACATTTAGGTCAGGGATGTATTCTGAGTTGTTTTTGAAAATAAGTGTTAGAATTCAAGATTTGATTTTTTTTCATATGGAAGTTCTGTTGCCCCAGCACCATTTATTGAAAAAAACAAAACTGTTCTTTCTCCATTGAATTGCTTCATGCCTTTGTAAGTTTTAATTGACCATATTGAAGTGCATCTGGTTTTGTATTTTCTATTCTCATTCCTTGACTTGTATATTTAGCAGAATTACCCTCTGTGGATTACTATACATTTACATTAATTTTGAAATCAGATATTTTATGTACTCCTATTTGGCTCTTCTTCTGGAAAACTGTATTAGTTATTCTAATTCCATTAAATTGATATATACATTTTAGAATCAGTTTGCCATTATCTATAAATGATGGGATCTTGACTGGGACTCAATTGAATCTAAATGAATTTGGAGAAAACCAGCATTTTCATATTAAATATTAGTTTTTCATTTTGCAAATATGTGTCTCTCGCTGTTAAGGTAAGTCTCTTTCTTTTCCCATCTTTTACGATTTCTAACATACCTACTCTACACATTATGTTAGATTTATACCTCTATGTAACCTCATTTTATATAATATCATAAGTGCTGCTGTATTTTACATTTCGATTTCTAATTGCTTATTGCTTGTATGGAGAATTATAACTGATTTTTGTGTGTTACTCTTGCATCCTGGCACTTCACTAAGGTCATTTATTCATTCTGCAATTTTTTTAGTACAATTTTGGAACTTCATATTTCATATCTGTGAAAAATTACACTTTCCATTCTTGTTTTCCATTCTCTTTGCTGTTGCTCCTTCTTCTTGCCTTATTGCACCGGCTATGGCTGATGAGCAGCAGTGAACAGTTATTCCCGTCTTGTTTCTGGTCTTAGGGGAAGCATTCAGTCTGTCACTATGAAGTGGGATGTTTGTTATCTGCAGGTTTTGGTAGATCACAGGCATCCATGCTTGAAAAGTAAGTGTTTTATTCTTGAAAGTTGTCACTCCATAGAAATGTTAATAATATTGGAATGAATACCAGAGTCAGACTTACTGCATTTGAATTCTGAGTTGTTTCTTAGTAACTGCCAAACCTGAAAGTTTCTGAGCAACCGGACTTTGCTATTTTGTGAAACATGCATAGAATAGTGGCTGGTGTATTGTAGGTCCTCAGTGAATGCTAGTTGTTCTGTTTGAATAATCCTTTAAGTGGCCAAAAAGTTGAGGGAGCCAAGACAATGGGACTTCTTTGATGCAGACTGAGGGGATCTTGCTGCCTGTGATGAAAAATATATTTTTGCATTTTGGGCATGGTTATGGATTTTCCAGTCATTCATCATATCCATGTCTGCAGTGCTCTAAAGGTGCCCAGTGAGATGCACGGCATTTAGGTTTGAAACGGTGTAGGGATGGTGGGTCCATCCAATAAAAGAACAGATTATTTCTAAGGTAGAGGAGGAGGCTGCTGGGCAGATAGATCCATCAAGAAATGAAAGATGCACGAATGTGTGTTTAAGGAAAAATATACTAATGATAATGCAAAAAATAGAACCAATGATAGAACATGGTAGGTGTGTGGTGAAGGTCAGGAGGGGAGCCAGGCAAGTGACAGTAAGAAGGGGTCCCTAGTATCCAAGTGTATTTTGTTCATGCCCCTCTTTCTGCTGCTCAGGAGGTAGAGTAAGGCCTATAACCAGAGAGTGAAAGTTGAAGTTGTAAGATTTGAGTCATATAGTGCATTAAGCTCTGTGTCCCCAAAGGACTCAGGTACAGCCTTCGTGACCAATGCCCAGGGAAGCTGTTCTGGGGCTTCCTGTGTGGTGTGAAAGTGTAGGCAGGGTAGCTTGCAGATACCTTGCCCTGTCTTCTAAGGCTCCTGGGAGAGTGGCAATACACCTGAGTCCTGCTCCTCAGCCTGCTCTGTGTGGCTCCCAGGGCTCATGTGACATTAAAATCTGGGGCAGGGGATGAACAGAAAGTGGGCCCTTGTTTGAGGTCTGGGCCTCGAGTATAGAGGCCTGGCTACGGCTTCGGGGCATCTCTTCCAGGTGGCTGGGTGCAGCGCAGGTAGGTTCACTGGAGGCTGCAGGCACCTTTGCTGTAAGGCCTGTGCTTTTTTAAGGTGTCACCATGGTAACTTTTGCCTTTCTATTCCAAGGCCTACCAGTACTCCTCTAGCTAGTTAAGGAAGTGTCTGTTCATCTTGCCTCTTTTCTTTTGTTTCTCCTTCTCTCTTTTGCTGCACATCTCTTTTTCTCCTCCCTTAGTGGTTTCCTTCTTTCGCATTTTCTCTGCGACCGCAGTGAAGTCCCTTGGTGTCCCCTGCACTCCCCAGCCCAGGCTGCTCAGTGGAGGGTGCTCATGGGCTCCGTAGGGCCCTGGGGGCTCCATTTTCAGCCCCTAGACAGTAGCTCCTGATGCAGTAGTGACGGAACAGCTCTTCTGAGGTCCTTTCCTTGCTCTCTGTCTGGAGATCTGTGAAGAGATTCTACCCTGGAGCTCCTTTTTTTCTGGAAAATTAGATCTGGGTAAAGATCTCCTCCAGGCCTTTGCTTTGGGCTAGACTTGCAGAGCAAAAGCCCATTAGGCTGCAGGAATCTCATCCAAGTGAGTTGTCACTAGAGCCCCGCTATTCATTTGGAGTGGAAACCGTGAGCCTGGGAATCCATGAGGTTTGTCATATAGCCTGGCTTCTCCTTGAAATTCCCCTTCTCAGCGCCTCTGTGACAATCTGCCAACCCACCCCTCAGCCAGCCCAGCTTGATTAGAGACATCGGCCACTTACTAAAGAACAGGTGCTTCTTTGGTGTCTGTCTCAGCCAGGAGTAAAGCTTTGCCTTATTAATTGTCCTTTTAGTTTTGAGGTTATGGGATATGATTGAACTTGGAGATTTTTGATTGTGCTGTTTTCTTCCCTTTGCCCCCATATCCGTATTGGGGTTGAAACAGAGCAGTAGGGTTAAGGATAACACCTCTGTGCTGGCATGTGACAGGATCCTATTATCTGACCAAGACTTCAGAGACTCTTGGCCAGTGATTGAGTTAAGCAGTCCTGCAACTGAGCCGATTTCAGGTTGAGCTGGTGGAGTAAAGCTCTTGCAAGTGGAATGTTTAAGAGCAGGCAAGGGAACAGGAAAGGCGACAACCAGGATGTAAGTGAAATGGGTTTCCCAGAACTAATCAGCTGCCCCTGGCTGCCCTGCCAGCCTGCTGTTGGGAAGTCACAAGGCCCCCAAAGCTGACTTAAAATGCTCAGTGCAGAGGGCTATACAAAGAAAAGTTTGATGATTACATCTTGACCCACAGAATAGGGCATTTTGACTCAGAACATACATTCTGAAAGTCTGGGCAGGAGAGGTCTAGGAGGAACTTTAGAAGCTCTGTTTCTTCTGCCTCTTCCTTTCCTCCTACCCTGGTCCTCCATTTTATTTCTGCAAACTTACATAGGTTTCTGTATTTTATTTCCCTGGTACATTGAAGCAGACACATAACTTTCCTCTGGAGGGGATTTTTTAATACCAAGATGTGTCTTATTTTCTGAGCACAATGTCTCCCCTGTGTGTGTGTTTGTATATAGTTATTTTTGGGTGCTGGGAATTGAACTCTTGACCTCATGCTTATCAGGCGGGTGCTACACTGCTGAATTGTATCCCCAGCCCCACAGCATCTGCTTTAAACCAAATGGCCATGATCTTGCTTGTAGCATAATTAATTTGTAAGGGCCCTGAGTCACCCTGAGCACTGCTGGAAGGGTTAGGAGGGATCGTGTGCTATGACAATCCAAGACCTTCAATTCCTGTCTGGCTCCCTTTAAGAAATAAGATTTCAGCTTCAAGCTTCAAATGTGACATTTCAGTGTCTGAGAAGTTGTAAATTAAATGAAAAAGCTGACTCGACATCAGGTATCCGATCTTTTGATGGCGTCCTGATACCTGTCAGGATGCTACTCAGCCCCTCCTTATTTGATCTCTCCTATGACAACCACCATCTCGTCATCCTCAGGGCAGCTGCCTTGCTCACTCTGTGCGTGTTCTGAGACCACACAGGCACTAATGAAAACCACCACTGTTGGATCATAAACATTTGGGGTATGACAACCTTTTTATTTTCCTTGTGGGAGCTATGTCCTGTACAATGATTGCTTAGCATCTTGGTCCTCAGCCACTAGGTGCCCATGGCATCTCTTAATCAATGTGACAGTGGGTGAAAGATGCTTCAGTCATTGCAGAAGGCCCCCAGTGGGCTGTCCCTAAAGGGACAGCTAAGCAGAGTGGGCAGCATCACACACAAGGACTCCAGACCCAAGGAGCTTGGATTCCAGCTGAGATTCTGGTTGTGGGGACATTGGTCGTGGCCAGGCTGGGTCTGCAGAGAGGAAGGAGTCCATTTGGGTTGTTCTCTATGGGCTTGCTGCCATCTTGCCAGTGCCCTGGCTAAGAACCTCATGGGAGACCATCTCTCCGGAAAAGTACGCCTATGTGAGTTTGTGTTCATTTCACTCTCAATTTCAAAATAATTATTCGAGGCCAGAGTGGTCTCTCATTTGCTTGTCTCTGCTACTCTCAGTAGGAGGGAGAGGACCTCACGAGGCAAGCCCAGTCCCCGTTGTTGTGTTGCTAGGACTTTTTCTCATGTCTGTTTGGCCTTTGTGGCTTCCACTGGGCTTCTGGTCTCTGGAACTGTCAAGGGTTATGAAGAGGCTACAGTCAGGATGCAGTGTGAGAGAGCAGAGTGCTCTAGATATATCTATTGTCTAAAGCATGACTGCTTAATAAAACACAATTGCATGTTGGATTTTTTGTTTTCTTCCTTAACTTTCACTGTTAGGTGACTCACTGAGATGATGGAATTTACTCCAAATTTCAAGAAGCATTTATACAGAGAAAGTTGTGCTCTTAGGCTCCTTCCCAGGAAAAATGAGGCTTGAAAGGCCTGAGGTCTCTTGTGGGACTCCAGGAATATTCCTTTCATTCGATTACAAGCTGCCAAGAGTTTCAGTGCTGACCTCATTTATCTGAGTGTAACAGGCTGTATGAGTCAGTGTTGCCTTATAACAAGCAACTCTCATATGGAAGTGGTTCACAATCACTGAGCTTTATTTTGCTTTAATAATGTGCAAACTTTAGACTGGCTGTATCTCTACTCCATTTGTTTTCTTCTTCTGGGTCCCAGGCTGTAGGCACAGCCTGTGTGAAAGACATGCCCAGTGTCATGGTGGAGGGGGGAATAAAACACCTGGCAGAAGCTGGGTTTGGTGGTGCGTGCCTGTAATCCCAGGGAGGAGGAGCATATATCTGAGCCCAGCTGGGGCGATTTAGCAATTTAACAAGACCCTGTCTCAGAATAAAAAACTAATAAAAGATGGGGGAAGTAGCTTAGATTGAAGGCTCTGGGTTCAGTCTCCAGGATCGGGGTAGGGATGGTGGTGGTAGTAGTAAAGAATGGTAGCTGCATTTGCTTGAATATGGTGCATTCATGTCCACTTACAGTTTATTGCCCACGACTCTCCACTTATAGCCCATTGCCCAAAGTCTGATATTGTGCAGGGAAATATACTTGGCTTTCCCAGAAGCCCTGGAAGTCTAAGTGGGGATGTAAAAATCTTCTCCCTGGAAAGGAGGTATGGGTAAGTATGACATAATTCAATATAGTTGTGCCTCTTGATCACAAATGATCACTTTTGTTCCATTGGCCCAAACAGCCCTCAATGGACCCAGCCTGGCCACGACCAATGTCCCCACAACCAGAATCTCAGCTGGAATCCAAGCAATGCTGACAATGGACAGGACAGTCAAGGGGACCTACTGTCTATATAATTATGTGACATTATGAGGGGATATATCCTCCATATAGACATTAAAACAAAAGTGCAGGAGACCATTATTTTGGACTAAGTTCCTGCTCTGGGCCCAAACAGCCAAGGCTAAAAATAAAAGTCATTCATGTTAAAAGTCCATGTCACCAAGCAGGAACTAGTTTGTTTATCTGCCCTGAGAAACTGAGATTAGTAGGACAACACCCACATTTCCACTGGTATGATCACAAAATTTCCCCCTGACTTAATCCCTCTGCAGAAAAGGTAATCTGATATTAACCATCCAGATGTTTGGTTTTTGCTTTCTTCAGCCTTTTCCTGTGTATAAAACCAAACTTCTACTTTAGCTCACATAGACATTTATTTTATTTGATGGAATGAAATGTTTCTTGGTTCTGGAATTGAAAATCAAGCCAATGAAGGTCTTTAGGCTATTATAATCTTACCTTTGATGCAGCAGAGGAGAGGATGGAGGAATAGTGAACATTCTTCCCCCCCAAGAGGCCTATTCAGTACTATATATAAACAAGAGGGATAGGCTGGTGATGCCACAGCTCCAGATGTGCCGAACTGGGGCGAGGGAGTCTTAATTATTTTCTTGGGGAGCTTTCTTTCAGTTTGTGTCCTGGAGGTGGTCTTTCTCATGAGCTGCTTAGAATCTCCTTGAGAAGCGGTGCTTGTTTGTGAAGATAGCCAGTGAAAGGTGCGTTTTCCTCCATATCTTTCCCACCTTCCTTCCATGATGTGCACCTATGTGTTTATATGCACAGCTGCACTCCGCTCTACGGAGGCTTTCTTTGGTTAATTTTGTGCTGAAAAGCATACATTTTAGGATTACAAGGAGTCAAACACTTTTTGTCCCTAAATCTGTTCAACCAAGAGTACTGCTTGCTTTGGATCATTAAATTCCACTTAAGCAATTGTTTATTAAAGTGAGCAACGGCTGTAGGATGGAGAAGCAGATGCTCCTTAGAATGATAAGCATGAAACTCTCTTTTGGGCTTCGAGAAATTGGTTTGAGGTATTGCTTCAGGTACAAGCTGGGTACTTCTGTGATTATCGATATAGAGATCTAATTGCTTGTCTGTCTCCACATATAGCTGCTGCTTAGAAGCTCCTGTCCTGTACTTGGCCATGAGATATCTATGGTAACAGAGTCGTATCTACATTGGGAGGTGGTGTGCAGATGTAGAGGTGCTCATGCAGACCTGGTTTGAACTTTTCTTGGAATTCCACCAATGCCCTCACTCCTAATTCTAGTTCAGTACCTGTGATACTATTTCTTCCACTAGGAATCAAGTGAAATATGTAACAGGATTAGCATAGTGCTTGGCATCCATGTGGTTTAAGAGACTGGAGGAGGGAAACAATTTGGGGCCACATCATTGAAACCCTTGGAAACCATAGTAAGATGCTGGATTTGTGCCAAGAGTTGCAATAAGCCACTTGGGTTTTGAACGTGGCTTGACTTACATTGTCAGAGGATTGCCATGGCTATCGTGTTGTGGGTAGATGATGGGGTGGGGAAGAACATTTCCCTCTACCCTTGACGTATTTCCATTTACCTGAAATGGACCTGACAGTGCCTGGTGTGCATAGAAATCCAAAGTTTAGAAGCTGCTTACTGAGAGCATCAAAAGGAAAAGCCCTTTTTAAAATTGCCATTTAAGCCAAATTCACTGAAGCTGCTCTCTCTCCCTAAATAGAAAACCACCCAAGTTCTAGTTTGCAAGCTACTTCTCTCAAATGTCACGTGGGAAGAGAAATTTGACAGCAACAAAAGTATTTGAAGACATCTTTAAAGTTCTTGGCAGTTGGTTTGTCCTTGTTAACTGAGTGCTCTGAAAAAGAGGTTCAAGCTTGGTTTGCATGCCCGGAGGGACACGTGGGTTGGCCAGAATGTTAGAAGTGCAGATCTGGTGACTGTACAGCCCAGTCACCCAGAATATCCATCTGCACCCCAGTTCTGGATCACAGGACTCTGAACTTTATTCTTTGAGTTGCTGATTCTTGACCTTTTCTTGACTTCTGGAAGCATGATCCACTTAGAGGTTCTTGTGCATCTCTAACTGCCCATGTTTGTCTTTCTCTTCACCTTTATGATAATGGTTTATTTGGCTGGTTGTTTTCTGTTTTTGTTTTTTTTTGTTTTTTTTTAGATTTGTCAGAGAAGGTCTTTAGCATATATTTCTTCCCTTCCCCAGTATTTCAAGAGTGCAGTGTCATAAGTGAAAAAATTTGGAACCATGTCCCAGGATGAGTCACGTGGGGGGCATGGAAACACAGATTCCACTCTGTCAGCGGGATGACTGCTGTTGGATTGTGAGTGTGCTATTATGACTGAGGTATTTACATCACAAAACTCTAAGGGTTGAGTTTTGGGAGAACTGAGGCTGATGGTAGGGATGTTTCTTCCTTCCCTTTATCATTCTTCCAATGCCAGTTGTCATCCCTTAGTGACTTACTTCTCATACGCCCTTCCTAGAATGGACTGGGGACCAATCCTTTTAACATGTGGCTTTTAGGACACACTCATGACCCAAACAATAGCAATAGGTTTGTGAGTCCCAGCAGTTAATGTAAGGGAAAATAAGCTGGAAAGGGCACCTATATATGGATTCTTACAATAATAAGGATTGGCTAGAGTTCACTTTTCTCTCCTCGTCTCCACATTTTCCAATAGGTTTTCCATAGCATTCCTAGGCATGACAAGGGTGAAGGAAAACATGTGACTACAGTGCAGGGGGGAATCTTTTGTTTCAGTTTAAGAAGATATATTGGCCCAAAGCAGGAGCACTTGGTGTTTAAGTAGACTTTGAAGTTATTGCCTAACTTGATGCTTTTGTGTAAACCTAATGACACCCAGTCCTTCACATGACCTGGCACCCCTGAGAGCTCAGCTCGGTAAGTGCTCACTGGTCTTTTTGTTCTGCCTCCACAGATGACAGGGTGGTGTGGCCAGGCCTGCAGCTTCCATTATCTTTATCCCACTTCTTGATCACTGATGGTGCCTAAGTCTTCATCTAGTCAGAGACCTTCCTGGTGTAGGGAGATGGTGGTCAAAGAGGAGACAGGAGACTGGCCAGATGGACCTGCTCAAGAATTTCTACTATAGAAGACAGGGCCATTCTCTGGATTGGTGACTGTGGCCTGCTAACCATAGCTCAGAGGGACCTGAATGGTGTTATAGAATCACACCACAGTGACTTTTGCATGTCTCAGTGACAGACCACGGGCTGTGTAGAGGATGAGAAAGATGACTTGGAGACGAGCCTTAGTCACATCATTTGAAAAGACATGCAGCTCCTACACGTCTTCCTCTCCTGGGAAATGGAAGGCCAGATCTCCTTTGTGTGCTCAAGTACTCCTGGAGAAGGGCAGATGTGTGGTTGTGTGTTTCAGCCGGCAGCACTAGACTTTGGCATATGGTTGTGTGGGTGTGGGTGGCTTGTTCCTATTTACACAAAGAGAAAGTGCAGAGTTCTTAAAACTGTCTACTTAGCAAACTTTTAAAAAAGTGGCTTCAAGGATATTTCAGTTACAACAGTCAGAAAGGTGTGAATGTTGGGGTGTTAGCTGCTCCAGGCCGACAATACTCAGGACCATCTGGGCCCGGAGGTACGTGGATGCTGTCTGGCCACCTCTGATCTTGCTCACCACTAGGATTAGCAAGGTGCTAGCATGTGAGGGCAATGCGTGATGACAGGATACCTGGAAAGATCAGTGTGAGGAGGGAGTAGGATGTCTCATTTGTACCCACGGGAACTTACCTTATGGAGCTAACAATATGGAGATACCAGGGCCACTGAAAGGAAAACTTATGACTTTGATTTTCCAAGAAAGTGGGGAATGGCCCATCAGCTTTCCCATTGCTGAGACCCAGGGCCTGACACCCACAACTCACAGGAGAGGTCGATTTGGCTCATAGTTTCAGTGGACTCAGTTCATGGTCAGCAGGCTCCAAAGCATGAATATTGTGGTGGAAGGGTCTAAAGGAACAAAATCACTTAGTTCATGTTTGACCAGGAAGGGACAGCATGGAAAGGGACAGGGAGCAGACATATTACCCAAACACCCCTCCATTACCCACCAACCACATCCAAGAGCATCCTCCACCAATCCCCCAAGTAGACCCACAATCCAAACAAGTTGATGCTTCACCCTAACTTCTACAGCACACCAGGCAAGGATAGAAGAAAACTCTCAAGAGGCAAAACACAGGACTGGGGGGAAGCTAAGGGCATAGCCTTCCTTGAAGTGTACTCAGAAGGAACAAGGCCAGGTGGGGCAAGGAGATGCAGTTTGGGGTTGACTGGCTTGGATGACTCCAGTAGCTTTGGGTAGTAGGGGTGTCCCTGGTTGATTCGTCCCCAGCCCTGAGTTGACTGAGGGCAAGGGAAGCAGGGTTTGATAAGAAGGCGGTTTGTAAATGAGGCTCACCCTTTATAGAATCTTCACTCTTTTCACTGTCTGTAGGAGTAAGGTGGCCCTGGTACAGACAGTCCCTCTCTGCTCTATAAGACCTCACAAAAGTTAAAACTTCATAAGATGCACAAAGTAGAAATCATGATTATCGTACAAGATGGGGGTGTTGAGAGGTTCCCAAGGTTGGGTGCGATGAAGTTGACCTGGAAGCTCAGATCAGGACCCAAAAACATCCCGAATAAAAAGAAAGTCTACTTCATCCCAGTTAAAAAAGAAGTGAGCAAAACTCTAGTACTTAAACCAAACCAGACCAAACCAAAACAAAATACAAGAAAAATGCTTAGATGACAAAACCCAAAACCAGACCCACCAGGGACCAAAGGCCCCCACAGGCACATGTTTATATATGAATTTCTTTTTCCTTGGCAACTATATATTTTAACATTGCTCTGTGGATATTCAGACTTCTTAGCATTTAAAAATTTATCTTGTCCATGAGAATAGGAGGCATTCAAAGAATGTGGAATGGAAGAGTATGTAGCTGTTCATGGGATTTTTCTACCAAGTTCCTTGATTCTTCTAGTGTCCTGGTTCCCGGAGAAGTGGCACACAACACCAGTGTCCCACAGCAGGTACCAAGTTCATGGTCCCTAACCCTAGAGCAGCCTTGCCTGACAGCTCCCAAGTGTTCAGCATACACCAGAGGTGCTGATGTTTGTTTTCCATGGTGACGAGCCCAAATTTTTACCTCTTTTCACTTTCCTACTTCCTGCTCATCTTTTCACTCTTCCTTCTCAACAGGTTCAAAGCCATCTCCTGTTTCACTGAGCAAATTATGCCTCCCTGAGAAGCTCCATCCACTTGCTGTCCTCTTGCTAAAAGCTTCGTCTTGACTTTGCGTTCCCCTGTGCTTCCTGTCTGGCTGCCTCACAGGAAGTCAAGTCCCTTGCCCATCTGCAGGCTTCATTTGTTCTCTGCCCTCTTTCTGCAAGGAGCTTGCCTCAAAAGTTGGCTTTGTCCTTTGTTGCATTAATGAAAGCATCCACCGCAATGCTTTCCTTTATTCAGCTTAGAGCGATTCTCAAGCCATTCCATTAGAAGAAATCTTTTTTGATCCTATTCCTTGCAGTTTTTTTCTTACTGCTGCCCGCTTCCATCATCACCATCTTTCTCTAGTTTTACCAACCTGTATGCAGTGTGGGCCAAAGATGTTTTAGCATTCAGAGAATAAATCAGGATTTGTTTAGAAATAACTGGAAATATCAGGATGATTTTATTCCTGCTTTATTACTCAAGAACAACAAGAAAAGATAGATGTGGTATGTTTTTGTTTTGCTCCCATCCTGGAAGCACACCTGAGAGAACTCCTGGTGGTCACTTGTCTCCCAAGTCCAAACTGGTCAGCTAGCTGCCACAAAGCAGGCAGGAAGGGGAAGGTGAGCAGAGCTCAGGGTCAGAACAGTGAGTCAGATGATAAAATAAGGCCTGCGATGTGAGATTATGCTCAGTGATGATCATAGCTTCCACCCTCTTCATGTCAGTGTGTCCCAGTTCAGTGCCCTGCTGCAGTGCTCAGTGTTCTTGTCTCAGCTCAGCACCTCCAGGTCCCCCATTGCCTTGCTAAGCTGTGCCTTTGAGGATCCCGCCTTGCCCAGTACTGATCTCATTGAACATGACCTCCAGGATGGATGTAGTATTAGTAACCACTTCCTCCACTGATTTAAGAAGCCTGCCTTCTCCAGGTCCTACTGTTTCTTTGATGGCTCTGAGAATGACTGCTGCCACTTACTGGGGATTGCGCTAGGTCCTCTATAGGCATTGTGAAGGCCAAACTCATAAAACATCTGGAAGGGACACATCACAGAATTGCACAGGCTAGAGGTGAAGACCCTGAGGAGCTTTGCCCAGTCACTCATTTTTTACCTAAACAAGAGGACAAACCAAGGCCTGACTGTCTGCAAAGCTCCTCCTTTTGCTTGGACCACTTAACAATGTTTGTGTGCCCTCTTTCATGCCTCCAGCATCAGTTACCACCAACAGAGTACCCATGAACCCCAAATCCCATTAGGTAGCTGACAACTCTTTCTTGAGCACCAGCCCTGTATTTTCCATTGCTTATTGGAAACATCCAAATTGACATGTCCAGTGGATTCAACTGATGCAAAATTAAATTTATTTCTTGCCGTCCCAATCATTCTTCCTGTATTCCTGCCATTTGGCCTAGCTAATTGGAGCCATCAGCTGTCCAGGTCAGGATCTAAATGTCACCCATGAGTGTTTTGTGTCCTGCATTCTGCATCTTTTCAGCCTTCTTGATTTTCCTTCTTAAAGACCTCTTAAGTGCTCACCCTACCTCCCAGCCTCTGCCCCATTTCCTTAGGGTGGCCCTTGTCATCGCATGTTGAGGTTGTCTACATAAACCCTTTACTAATTTGCTTACCTGGAATCTTGTTCTTCAGTCTTCTGCTTAAAATCAGTCTTGGGTTTCCCATCATCTCCAGATAAAGTCTCAGCCTCAGTCTGGTGGTAAAGTCTCCTGTTACTGTTGCTCCTGAATATTTTGGCTCAGTCCCCTTGAATTCATTTTAAGCCGTGGACAGGCAGAGGGCAAAGGCCCCGAGGCAGGAATGAATTTGATGTGTTTATTAAAAAAGAAGTCTCATGTGGCTGGAGCAAAAGAGTGGATGATAAAATGTGACTTGAGGCTAGAAAGGTAGCTTGAGTCCAGAATATAAAAGGGCTTGTGTACTTGGAGCTTGACTCTGGGAAAGAGAAACTGTACAGTGCACAGGGCCCAGCTCCTCTTCCTGGTGCACAGTCCTTGTGGTCTGGCCCTAAGCTACCTTTCTAGCCTGAGCTCATACCCATCCCTTCCAGTCACTTGGCTCTAATCATATTGGCTTTTATATTCAACAAGCACACTGAGCTCATGTCTCTCAGCTGTGTCCACAGAATAGAATGCAGGTCTCATGGCCAACTCTTCTTCATCATTCACACATTCGCTTTCATATCACATTCCACTGTTCCCCATTACGTTAACCCATGTGTTGCCTAGTACCTACTCTCCCTGGAATGATCTTGTTTTTCTATTCACTGACTTCTTTCTGGCCAGGAAGATCTACCTAGGGTGTCCTTGGTGGAGGACACTATTGGATGTGTCTGGTGAGTTATGGAGGGGTGACATTAGGTAATATGTCTGGTCCCGGTGCATTTCTGCTCTGGCACTGTTCTCCTGTTCTTCCTGGCCAACATTAACTAAGCATTTTTGTTCCTCCACACTCTTCCACCATGATAGTCATGCCTTGGAGCTAGCCAACTGTGGACCATGTCCAGTGAAACTGTGAGCCAAATTAACTTCTCCTCCTATAAGTTGTGGGTGTCAGGCACCGCGTCCCACCCATGGATTAATCTTATTTCCTTATTTACCTCATTAGAGCATAAGTTTCCTAAGGGCAAGGGCTTTCTCAGTCTGGTTTTTACTTTTTATGCCATATTCCTAGTGCCTAGGACACCATTCATGCATCATAAGTGCTTGGGAAATAATGTTCAGTAATGAGCCTGGGGCCTGATAACCACACTGTGTCTATTCTGTGTGATACCTAGTATTATGATGAGAACAGTTCTTTCCCAGCACAAATTCTGGGGCCACACAGATGAGGAGGGCCCTACTGTAGCTGACATAGACAGGGTAGTCATCCCAGAAGAAATCAGAATGATTTGGAGGTCCTCAGGTCCCCTGGATAAAGGGGGTGATAGGGAGACTGAGGAGGGAAAGGACACTGCAAGCTACAGTGGTTCAAAGTGGGGATGTAAAAAACCATTTCCAAATCTGTATCATAGGATAGGGGTATTATTTGTGCATGTGTGCGTGTGTGCGGATGTGTGTGTGCCTGTGTAAGGTGTTTTTCTAGAGTGATTACTGATTACCATATTATAACTGGGTTTTAATATGCATTATGCATGGAAAAAGAATCGATGGATCCACAAGTACACGTTCCTCAGACACATCATGCAGAGCATGTGTACAGGTATTAGTAACTCTTCCCACAGTGACAGTGATTGGAGACCGCTGCAGTGGGTTCCAAGCTCCCACCTGGGTTATGGCACATGCAGGTAAGGAAAGAAAGAGCCAGAGAAAAAGCAGAGAGGTGCATAGCAGGCATCTGGGACCAACAGTCGTTCTCTAGGAGGAAAAGGCCCCAGTCCACAGCTACTTAGCATCTTAGTAGCCAAGGTAGGGAGAAGGTAAGATGCTTCTCCTGGATCAGCATAGAGGCAGTGGTAGAATGGTAGTTTAACATCATAAAGGGAACAAGTCAAGATCCATCCCCACACCTGGGTGCTAATCTCCTTGACCCAGAGAGAGGTGAATTCTACTTTCCTGAACCAGCCCAAGAGGCAGACAGAGCAAGGAAACCCCAAGACAGTTACTGTGCAGTCCCCACCACAGAAGCTGGTGTTTCTGCAATGAGCAGAAATGAGATGTCGATCCAGCCTGAACCAAGGTGTCCCGTGGGCTCATTTCCTGGATGGCTGGTGAGGTCAGCAGTTCTTCACCTGGGCAGAGACAGCCTCACACAAACATACAAACATGCAGTTTCTGTTTTTCTTAGAAGTGTTGACGCTTAGTTTATGAACCTTACATCTGTTTTTCCTTTTTAATTTCCCAAGTTAGGTTCTCCACAGTGTGTGCACAGAAACTCTGTTTGCATGCTAATAGAAGTGACAGAGTATTCTGTGGTCCCTCAGACCTGAAAATGTGATACTCACATTCTTAAGTGGCAGACCTCTCTGAGGTTAATTTGATAACCCGAACTTAACTCTCCCCTACCACGGTGTTTCTCCTACCTGGGGGATTGAGAAGAACACTCCTGTTGGAGACAGGGCTCACAGGACCAGTTAGAACTTTCTAGAATGCCTTTGAGGAAATCTATTCTGGGAAAATGTTTCCTGAGATTAGTTTCCACAGTCATTGAGGAGGTGTGCTTTTGAGACTTCTACATTCAGCTTTGGGATAATGTCTGTACTCTGTGACATCAGCAGGCTGGTCTTGCATGTTTTGGAGACTGTGAACATCTCCCAGCCATAGTATAACAGGGGGAGCAGGTTGCAGTGATGATTGGAAAGATCCCACAGGCTTGAATTACCACTGGGATCTTTCTTGCATGATTCTTCCCTGTTCTCTGACTCCAGAAGAGCACTGCTGCAGTGCTTCGTATCTGATGAAGAGTGGCGCCTCCAAGGCTCGTGTCACCCTGCCCTGTGAGTTTATTGTTGTCAGGATGGGTGGTTAATATTCCAGGAGCCAGAGATCAGCTCTTCTAGACCCTGGACACCAAAGTCCCCAGTGCAGAAGGGTCACTCTCAGGGTCCCAGAGGACAGCTGGCTGTCTCACCTATAGCAAGTACAGGAGAAAGGAAGTTTCAGGGAAGGAGAGGAATGAAAGAAAATTCCTGCATCACAGGGCCTGGCCTGCCCTGAAGCTCTTTCCTGATCAGTGTCACTGTGTGCTTTGCATACTCAGGTGAGAGAGCTGCTTCCCTTCTGTCCTGCATGCTGCCCTACCTGCATGTGGCTGGCTCAGCCCCAATACGCCTGCCTACCTTCCCGCACCCAGCAGCAGTCAGTCTCCACTTCCATCTCCCCCGCTTCCCCTTCTTTTTGTGATCGCCCTGTGCCAGTGCCTTGCATTATGACACAAGACATGGGCGCAACATTTGCATCCGCAGGTAGAGGATGTACCTGGACCTGTGCAGGGGAACAGAACCAAAGCGCCTGACTTGAGGTTGCAGTGGGAGCAGTGAGCTCCATAAGTGGTTTTCAGGGAGCAGGGAGGAAAGGAAGGCTATTTTGGGACATCATGGAGCAGGAAGACCTTTTGCTGGTGCCCCCTTGAGTTCTACTGGCTCAGCGTGGGCAAGAGGTCTCATGCTGTCCTCCTGACTCAGTCTTCTGACTGTGTTTTCCTCACATATCCTCCCAGGACAGAGAGAAAACCCAGGAAATATTGCCTCCTAAAGGTCTGCACTCCTTCCCCGTGCCTCTCCTTCAGCGACTCTGGGATTCCAGTCAGCCTGTTTGATTCCTTCAGGGTACTGGTGTCTTCTACTTTAGTGGAGCTGGCTGTCAGAGCCCTTCAGTTGGAGGAGGCTTTGCAACCAGGTGGCCTTTTACATGCAGAACTGAGCTCAGCTGGGCTGGTGGATCTGCCCTCTCAAGGCTGTTCCCTTCTTCTCCACATGCATGTTTACAAGGTGGGTCCCCAGCCAGACACAAGCAGGTGAAAGAGCTGAAACACTGTAATGATCTGTGAGGTTTCCTGTCAAGTGGAAGGATTACCTGAGCTCTAGATGGATTTGCGTTAAGGCCTTTAATGAGATTTATTTAAGGAAATTCTTCCAGTACATGTTAACTGGGTGGTCCACGCATGCCACCGTTAAGTGGGGCCCATGGCAGATGCGTCTCTGCCATCCACTCTTTGAGGAAGATGCAGTGTGTCTTGGCAGCGTGACAGGCCCACTGAAGTGCCCTTGGCATGCACTCTTCCTGGTCGGAATTGCTTGCCCACCCCCTCTCTAGCAGTTGTCTACTTTTTCCTCAGCGCACAGGTCCTGATGGGTCCAGGGAGGGGGTCTGGAAGGCAGCTCTATGAGCGGAAGTGCAGGTACATGTCTGACCTGTAGTGCCCACGTTTCTATCCTGACTCTTAGACTCCTTGGTATGCTTCCTGGCTGTATGGGGCACAGATCCCAAATTGAGGGCATCATTGGAAGGTACGAGAAACAGGAGGTGGTGACTAGTTGAAGGGTGTGGGCCATTGGAACATGACCTTGGGGACTGTGTCTGGTCCTCAGTCCCTTGCTCTCTAGCTCTCTATCTGTCTCTCTTCCTGGACACCATGAAATCAACAGCTTTTCTCTTCCCTGCACCTCCTGCCATGATAGTCTGTCTTAATGTAAGCCTGAAATATTAGAGCCAGCAGACCATGGACTAAAGCCATTATCCAAAATGAATTTTTCTTCCTTTGTGCTGTTGTGATAGTTAAGGTTAATTGTCAACTTTACTAATTTGAGAGCTGCCTAGGGAATTAGTAAACCTTGTCCCTGCTTGTATCTGGGTAGGTCATGGAGGCATGACTTTGGTATTTATCTGGTCCCTTTCCCCTTCCTTTCTGGCATTTTCCCTCTGCTCTGCTTCCTGGCTGCCAGGAAATAAACAATACAGTAGATCCCTGACTTGGGAACATTCAACTTATCAACTTTCACAGGCGCACGGTGTAAGACTCACAAGTGTACTTTGTTGGATTATGAACTAATATGATTTATGAACTTTCTCCTGGAACAAAACTCATTCATAAGTAAGTCAGGGACTTACTGTATTGTTCTTCTGTGTGCTTCTGCTGTGCCCTTACTTTAGAGCCATTTAACCATGGACTGAATCCTCTGATATGGTGAGCCTAAATAAACCCTCCTCCTTGAAGTTAAAAGCATTGAGTATTTTATACCAGCAACAGGAAAGTTGACTAATACAGTTATTTATGACAGGTATTTTGTCACACCTATGCAGAGCTAATAGGCTTCTTGCCTCTTCCAGCTAGGGGATCCTGCTGCATTCCTAGAGTTGTGGCTGAATTAATATAATCTCTGTTTTTAACATCACACAGGCTTCTCTGAGTCCACTTTGCTTTCCTTTTATACAGACCATCGTGATTATATCGGTTTCCTCCCCATATAATCCAGCATAACCCCCCAATTTTAATATCCTGAACCTAATTATATCTGCAAATGCTTTACTATGTAATGTCATAGTCACAGTCCCAGGGATTAGGATGTGAACACATCTGGGAAGCCTTTGATCAGCCTGATGTATTACTACACTAAACGATCTCACTTTTTGATGCCTGTTTATCACATATGTCTCACAGGTCCTGCTTCTTTTACCATCCCTGCCTGCTCAGAAGACATACAGCAGCCATAAAACGACAGAGCACCCACATTCCCACATTAGTATATACTTCTTACACCCTTTCTACTGGGCAATGCTAGGATGTGCTGTATTTTTGTGCTGTAAAGACCATACTACTGTTTTAAGTGCTGAATTTTCCAGCAGTGGGTAGGTGATGTGTGCCCTAAAGCAGCCACACTGCCCTGTCCCACCACCAGGGCCTACCTTTGTGAACAAATACTTTCCATCTGAGACACCTTCTGTCCTTTTACAATAGTTCCTTCTCTGAGATACTGAGTTGCTTGGTTCATCAGAGCTGCCCCAGTAGAAAACAAAACAAATTGAGGTCCCATTAAAACTCAGAGGGCCTCTTGGGGCACAGCAGGTCTATTTCCGCCAGTGATGGCCCAAACGACTCTCAGACCTTTCTCATTGGTTTGAGGCATGCCCTGCCTTCCTCCTGGCTTCCTCCAGACCTCTCTGGAGCCACTGTCTCCAGATGACATGTAGACTTGTGCTAGGAGGACAAGAGGGAAGTTGAGAATAGATACTGTATCACCAAGAAGATGTCTTTGGCCCATGGTTCCCCACTCAGAGCTCAAAGACTTAGGATGTGTTTGGTTTCCTGGCCTACAATGTCAACCCTCTGATTCCTGAGAATGCTTTCAGGTTTCTGACACTGGGTCCACTTCCTTTCATAGAGCCTTCCTCTGTCACCACTCCTCCTTCACCAGTAGTGATCCCCTCCCAAGTAGTAATTACTCTTGGTAATTACTAGTTTGCAAACTCTTTTCCCCATAGAGTCTTTCTCTGACTTCTCCATCTCAGGATTCTGTGTGTCCTGTGCAGTGCTTGGCATATGCCTGCTGACTGGCTGGCCTCTCTTCCCACAGCCCACACTGTCATGAGTTGGCAGAACCATTTCCTGCCAGAATTCCTGGGGTCCTGTTTTTTACCAGGCAGAAGTGTTTTGAGGCCTACAGTAGTTAAGTCTCCAGGTTTTGAGAGGAGGCAGATTGCTGGAACCACAGGGTATTTTGTCTCCTAATTTCTAAGGCAGACAGATTTTTCTAGACAAATGAGAAGAAAAGACCAATCAAGTGCAATTACTTTGAAAAATTCAGATTTCTTCTGTCCATTATCTTCTTTCCCCAACTACTGCATTTTCAAATTTAATGGAGAAAAATATGAAGATAAATGAACTTGTGCTCACAGGCTCTGGGAAGTCTTACATCTGCTAAGTTCTCTGAGGATCTGATCTCTTGATGGCCAAAGGAAGGGAGGATGAGTGCTGGGAAAAGGCTTTGGGTCTTATTTAACCCATTTCCACTTTAGAAAAGAAAAAAATGCATCTTACTGCCAGTGTTCATTTAATTTTTGGCAATTGACAATTACTATATTTTGTGAATGAAAATACCACCACCAAAAAAAGAGTGCTACAAATAGATCCATGTCTTTTGTTTCCAAACCATGTCTTTTGTTTTGATACATTGGAGCTGTGAAAAAAATAAGAAGTGAAATATTTCATGGAAAACTTTGGGGTTAGATTAGGACTATAATCTGTGAGTGTTCTCAGGGCAAACAGGACATGGGTGTCCTGGCTGTGCATTCTGAGTACTCACCAGAAAAAAAGTGGCTTTTAGGCTAATATTCTTTCTTTGTCCAGCTGCATGTGGAGCCCAGTCCTGTGCTCCCTGGCTCACAGGGCACAGCAGTTATTCCAGGGCACAGCCTTGTTCCTGGCACGCTAGTGTGAACCAGCCTTTCCTTCCTTCACCCATTTCTTCCTTCCTTCATTTTTCCTTAGCAGCTGCTTAAGTTTCATAGGGCTGTTGTAACAAATTATCACATACTTGGATGACTTTGAACTACAGAAACTTGTCTTCTCAGTTCTGAAATCCTGATGTCATGAGAGCTGTGTTCCTCCTGAGGGCTCTGGGATAGGATCTTTGCTTGACTCTTGTTACAGTCTCAGCAGCTATCCTTGATGTCCTTTTGGCTTGGAGCTGCCTCACTTCAGTCTGTGCTTCTGCTGTCATGTGGGTGTCTCTGTGTGTGCTCTGCTCTCCTTGGATGGACACTCTCAAGGTCCACCCTAAACTGGTATGACCTCTTCTTTGTGACATATGTAAAGACCCTCTTTCCAAATAAGGATACATTTGAAGTTTTCGGTCCCATGAATTTAGTGGAGAGGCCGTTTAGCTCACTATGGCCATCACTCACGCTGCCAGGCACTGTGCCATCTGCAGGGAATAGATCAATGTGCAAACACAGTGTGTTCCTGCTCTCCCAGAGGTTGCAGTGTGCTAGGGAAGACAATGGACAATCATCACCCAATCATACAGTTACAGACCTGCATCTCTCCTGTCTGTGGTCTGCATTCTAGACTCTTCTCTCCACGTGACTGTTTCTATCTCTACCACGTCCAGATCTCCATTTCTTTTTTCTACTGGGCATCGAAATCATGACCTCGCGCTTGCCAGGCAGATGCTTATGCCGCTGAGCTAAATCTCCGACCTGCGTTTCTTACATAGAGTCATTCTACACCTGCTTCTATTGGTTTTGCTTTTGCCACCATCTCCTGTCTTCTACCCACATAGTGGCTCTGATTGCCTTCAGATTTCTCCCTGACAATTTCCAGGATGTGTTGGCGTTCACTTCAGAAGGGGACTGCAGGTCAATGAGCAGAGCCCACGATCTGGTGTGGAAAAGTACAGTGCCTTAACACACTCTATCTCCTGAGGTTCCAGCCTCTGGATTGCAATTCTAGCCACGAGTCCACTTCATTGACTTTCAGCCTTCGTACTCATAAATCTATAATGTGAAATCTTTTTCTCTAGCTTCAATTGCACCCAATTTTTCAAACTTTGTATTGCTTCTATTCTGAGGGTTCTTGGGTGTGACAACCTCCTGCAACATAATCCTCCTGGAGAGAAATGTACTTTCTGTCTGTGTTTAATGCAGGCACTGGTGATACTTGGAGGCTGGGAATCCACTTAGGAAAAGGAGCAAGATAAAAGCAAGGTCCTCTCTGAACTGTTGTTGGTGGCTTGGCTAATTGCTCCTGTTCCATAGTTAGTGTTCACTTCCCCAGCATGATGACCAGAAATTCCCC